>JAQFYR010000840.1:0-11396 GCA_034694985.1 Campodea silvestrii
ATTTTCAAATATTATTTTGTTGTCAGATATGTACATGAAGTGACGCAGGCGATGAACCAAAGACAAAACTGAATTGAAGATGATGAAACACAAATACAAAAATGAGGCTGTTACTGTTTGTACCGTACTATAGTTTCAGAAACTCGATTTATTTAGAACATGGTTTGTTCTTTCGGAAGTAGAAACTGGCATTTTTCTAGACAATCAGCTGGCATTTTTCTAGACAAAAAAGTTATTCATTTCAGTGACTTCACTATATCATAATTCATAAGATACTTACTCGATTTCTCAACAAACTTATTGATAATATTAAAAATTACATATTTGCGGGAAGGTTCCTTCAAACACGCTGTATCTAAGAAGCCCAAAATATGCACCGTAGCTTTACGACGTGGAATCTTTCCGCGTGAATCAGAAATTAATCAGTAAGCCTTGATATTCTTAATTATGTAGAAAAAGCATTTATATGCATTATTAATCATTCCAAACAATGAGATACAGCATTTTATTGATAGAAAGAATAAAATGATTGAATGATCAAAACAACTTTGGGCGATGCACCCAATAAAATCTAATCAGATATGAAATAATCACTTTAAACTTAAGGGTGGGGTCACAAAATATTCAAGCTGCAATATAGTACTCTCTGTATAGCATGAAAGAAGTAGGATAATAATATCTAAAATACAGTTGTCCATAAACTCCCTTATAGATCATGGAGGTATGAAGTATTGTATTTTGTCGTGCACAGCACTGATATACAGTCCACATATAACATACCAAGCTAAGTAGTACTTCAAAGCATAGACATCCACCATGCAGCTGTTGACTATGAGCTTAAATCAGCTATAGAGCAACAAATATTTCTACTAACAATATTTGAAAATGGAAAATTCTTGCTATTTTCTACTCTCTTCCTGCCCATGTTACTAATCTTAAGTCGCCCCACAGGCTTCCTACACAAACTGCAAATAATTACAGTGCATGCATTTAAATAATTGCATATTCTTGTAAGTACCATTGTTTAAAAAAAACTCATCCATAAAATTCAGTGGTTGTCTTTAATTTTCCGTCTAAACGTTCGTAATGGCAAGTATCGACATGGTTTAGAAAGAGAAAAAATGAGCAAGGGTGGGTGGGTTGCTGACGTGTGCTTACGTTTGCAAAAGACAAGGGCGACACAAGGAAGATGGAGTCGAGGAAAAAAAGTCATTTTCGATGAGGTTGTTAGCCCCGACATATAGTAGGAAATGTTTGGCTATGGGATGATTTACAATGCATATATACACAAAATGGACGGTTTTGTTTAAATGAATCAGAATCCAAGAAATTATGTGATTTAATCAGATATCTGTATTACAAACCCTATACCAGCAAAGTAAATATGAGTATAATTATAGAATAACAGAAGATCTAAGCTACCTTTTGCTAAAAATGTATTCACGTAGATCCATTTCAAACATTTTATTTAACTTACTCTAGGATTAACGTTAGTAAAAACTCACCTATTAATTGTACATTAACTTTATATAATTCAATATCTCAATATGTCGATATTTTTAATGGATCAATAGGAACTATTATATCAAGATGTTACGAGTATTTCAACCCACAAATTTAAACTTTCATTGTGGATGTCATTTTATATTTATTTATTAACTACATATTACTGTGTTGTCGACCTCTAATTTAATTGGACCTTATAAAAATGTAAAGTCTGTATCAGTTGCAACAATACACGAAATGAAATGAAATTAATTTCAAATATAGTTTATTAAATTATATTCGGCAAGGTTTCATTGGAATCAAATCAGTATATCACTTTCTAGCAGGCCGTGATCTAGGAATTGGTCACGGAGAGATCAACTCCGGCCGAAATTGGAAGCTTTCTATAAAACTGCACAAAGAGAACACTTTCAAAGTTTCAGTACATACTGAGCCCAGTGGCGGATGAAATCTGCCATTCTAGGTCTTCTGCATTTTCACCCTCACCATTAATAATGGGCTATTAATAACGAACCAACGGCCAGTATAGATAAAAATAAGTATTTACTTCAGAATAAAAGGTAAAAGAAGCAAATGTATGAATAATGGTTCCACGTCCCCCCGTAAATTCGCTTCTGCTTTCTAGAATCCACACTGAAATTTTAAACTACAGGAATACAATAATGACAAGAACATTACTGATTATTCCGTCTCACAACAGCATTATGTGATTACGATTCTAAAATTAAATAATGTTGAATAAGAGACGACATGATCCCATTGAAAGCTGATCGGATCAATTCAACAAACTCTAACGTCATTACAATAACAACTATATTACTTTTGAATTCTATTTGGCTCTTTGAAATTCAGGCAATCCCAGGAGTGGTTGCTTGGCAAGTCTTTTGGCGTTCCAAATCACACAATTATAACACAGTATTTAATTCTTAGGATATTTTATGACTTAATTAATTTTGTAATAGTTGCGGCTCTCCTTGTTACACAGCATCTGCTTGGAAACATTACAGACTACAATATTTAAGTTTACGGTATTGCTTTATATGCCCAGAAAAACGTTTTCATAATGTTTGGTTTTGATCGGAGGCATTTTGAATTCGTTTGTTTTAGAGAAATATTAATTCGTCATCAAAAAGCAAGAACATATAGATTTGACATATTATTTTAAACTAGGCGGAAAGCCTGCACCGGAACAATAGAGCAGGCACTAGAAAAAATATCTTCGATAAATTCGAACCAATTACATTTTTTTTTAAATCGCAGACTTACTAAAAAAAATTGCGTTAAAAGTAAAAAGTAATAAAAATGAGTCAATTAAGCAATTAGAATACATTATTAGAAATAATATTCGTATACGCTAATATTTTATTTATGCAAATTGTAAATAAATAGATTGCAAATTAAGTAAAATATGGTTGTGTCAAGGCTGCAAAAGTGTATGCATTCTTCAGGAGGTATTTCGATTGGAGCCTTAGTGAAATTGAGTGGGAAGATTTGTACACTCTTGTGAAAAAAATACGCACCATTATTGACATTTTTATGGAAATAATATGGAAAAGATATGCAGTTTTTTTTTACATATAATTTTTGTCCTTTGAAATGCCCTTGTTAACACTGACATGTGCCTGGACCTGAGCCTGACCTGACCCTGTGTTGTGTCTACAAATATATATATATCAGAGGCGGCTCTGGGGGTCATGCTTGTCATGCTCAGCATGACAGATATTATTCTTAACCTTACACATTATCATATTATCATTAATTTTTTGCTTATACAATATCATTTAATCGGAATTTAGTACACTACGATATTTATTTTAAACAAATAACTGTATTTTTAATGACTTATTGATATTATTCACAAAATAACTAATAGTGCCCATCTCTGGTTAAAAACAACTCCCGATCTCTTCTACTCATGCCCCGGTCAAAGAAGTATGACCATTTCCCTATCCCTGTACAAGTTGGAAATCGCGACTAAAAGAGCAAACAGTCATGCTGTACCCAAGAAATATGAGTGAAATGTAGGGGGAGAAGAAGGCTGCATTTTAAACGGGCGAATGTACTTTCACTTGAAAACAGGCAGTATTTTCGAATGGTTGTGATTTAGGATTTATTGCTAATGTTAATGGAAATAACCAGTGCAATAATTATGCACCTGTGCACTTACTGAATAATGTGTTATGGATTATGTTGTTACAATTTATTTTAACTTTATTTGTATGTATTCTCAGTGCCCTCCTGTCCGGAATTTCACTCATGGTTTAATAAACGTTCGCATCATAGCATACATTATTATTTAATTTTTTAATTAGATGTAACGTTGAATATTTGCTAATATTTATATTTACAGCCATTTCAATGTGAATTCAAATGATACGATAGGCAACAAAATAATTAAAAATATATCTGGTGTTCACTTGATTTTGAATTAATTTGAAGTGAATTTTTACTGTAAATAATTATTGCAAGTTAAAGCTGTAACAAATTGTAAAAATATGGTAATAATAAAACAAAAACCCGATGTAACATAATAAATTTTTAATTTAACAAAATATTTACACACAACTAAATTGAAATGCTGAGGTTGGAAATTTGGTACACAGTATGTAAGTTAATTTGATCGTAAGTTTAATTTCAGTCTACTTTCGAAACGAAGGAACAAGGCATCTTCTAAATATAAGGACAATAAATAAATCGTTTATAATTTCTTGCATGAGGCAGCAAGCGTTATATACGTACGTAAAACACAACATTAATTCCGAAATTTGTGAGTTTGTTGTAATTGATTAAAAATATTGTGAACAAGATTATTTACGTTATTTCTTTAATACGAGGAAATTACGAATGAAGATAAATCGTTGTGAAACCTTATTTCTCACTAATTTAACGCTAAATGCGGTTCAGGAAAGAGGGAACACTGTAAGTCGTATCCAAAATAAATATGTACCACATTTGGCACATTTATAGTTTTATTATCACAAGTTTTGTATTTCATAATTTAAAAAGGCATGCGATCATTTTGAACCAATTAAGAAAAGGTCGCCAAACAGACTGCATAATTTTACTTTTTATTCTCCTGCTTGGGGGGCCCTTAAATTCGGGGTCCCGGGGCTGCAGCCCCCAAAAGGTAGGGGAGCATTTAAGTTATTATTGTGTGCCAAGGTATGGGAGCATTCATTAACAGCATGACTAATTTCATTATATTAGAGCCGCTACTGGTTAAAACAATAGGCTACAATATTCTGCCTTCTCTGTATAATTATGGTCCTTTATTCGGGTGGCTAGTTTCACTTTCAACAAAGCATCATCAGACCTACAAAATATATAATTACACTGATATAATACTTATATGCAATTACGTTTTAAATAAAACAAGAATAGAACTCACCATTGAAATATCACAGCCACATTTTCTCTATCACAAATTGGTTAAATGACATCGTAGTAAAATGTAAAATAATAAAACTTAAAATTTAAAATCATATGTGCAGCAGAAATTATTACAATATTTACATGAGACATGTATTAAGGTTATTATGAAAAATGTATTTGGTAGTAGTACCGTAGCGTTTTCTAGATTACCAGGGAATGCATTCATTATACAATTTTATTTCTGTTGTTCATAATTTCAATTGTTTCTATAAAGTCCAATTTATATCTTTTAGAAATATTATGACATAAAGTGAGATGTAGTATTCTTTAAAGCTATCCGATGAAATGTCTGGCAACTTTCTACGTTAACGTTAAGTGAGTCTGCGAAGAATACTTGCATTTGATAATTTTAAAAGTGAAAATATTTCCCATTCTAAAATCATTCAGTCTATAAGTACAAAAATCCTTCTGGTTTTCCTTGCAGTACAGCACCTAGGCCTACCTGTGATAATGAGTAAACGTTCGAAAAGCAACTATGAGATTGTTGGCACCCCTGCTAATCGTGGGGGAATTCGATTCAAACGTCTCTTCACACATTCGAATGAAGCAGCAATTCTGGATGCAGTTTCCCCACATTTGAAAACATTAAAACCAGCGTAAGGGAAATGAAAGATTTATCAAACTAGATGTTTTTAATGTTTATGATTCGTTACAGAGAAACTCCTTCCCCCTTACCACAGAAGAAGACGGATTGTGCCATGGCGAATCCTGAATCAAGTAAGATGTTCTAAACACAATAACAGTCCAAAGGGAACTAATTGGGTTTTTTTAAAAGTACGGTAAAGATTTTTAGCAGAATAAATTCATATTAAATCAAGCTTTTCATCTCCAGAGAACGGACTGAACATTTTCAACTCAAAAGACTGAACATTTTCAACTCCACTTTTTCTCCCAGAGGTAACTTCATGGGGTATTTTTATTTTTTCAATTGAAATAACTATATAAGACCATGAAAATAAATTCAATTCCATTAACGTGTTGTGTTATGGGAGAAAAAAAAAAGTGGTTATCAGTGTTTACAAGGATTAATTACAGTACGGTACCGTACTATACATGTAGTCATATATGTTTTTGAATTAATTTTGCTCTAAATAAACTTTTGGTATTTATAGTGACTTACAGAATTACCCCTATTATTCTAAAGCAATATACCGTACTGTGCCATATTTAATATTAACACCAGAATGTAAAATAATGTAGCCTATGTACAGGCAGTAAAGAAATAAATGCAAATCAAACACTGAAGTTTATTTTCATGCATGAATGACAGCATGTTTCGCACATCACGTGCATTATCTGGTTTGAGAAAGTCCGGATTGCACGTGATGTGCGAAACATGTGTCGCTCATGCATGAAAATAAAACAGGCCCACTTCAATGTTTAGTTTGCTTTTATGTAGCCTACTCTCTGTACATACTCTTAGTGATATTTAAAGAAATAAAATTTTAGCAGTATTAGCCTATAAACTTAGTCCTAAAATCTCAAAGCTAACAAGTTGTGCCAAAAATTACAATTATTTAGAAAATATTTAGCTCATTCTAGAAACTTCCTAATGGCAATTTGACAGTTCAACACCCTAACTTTCCAGGTATATTCTCAAGCACCGTTTCGTTTTCGGAGGATGAAGACGACTCTTTACCACCTCAAGAATGTCTTCGTCAAAATTCAGATGATAAATCTCCCTATAGTTTTGTATATTATGGAGAATTTGATGAACTTGTGAGGAAAAGTATGCCTAAATGGTGCAAAGATCCAACCAAGTTTGTGGATAATGAACAGAGTAAAGTTCATCAGAGCAATGATGGGCCTCTCAATTCAACAGTTATACCAGGAACTAGTTGCCCAGAGTCACCAGATATAACAAAGATAAAAGGTAGGCTTAGTACTATTACAACCTAGCCTACTCAGAATATTTCCATTGTTTTTATGTTTTCTTTGTTCTCATTTTTGGGTTTGGTTTTATTAATATTATGGAGTTCTATTTCTGATAAGATTGGTTCTAAATTTTAGTGGTTGTGAAAAGTGTCAATTTTAATTTTAAGGTATTTTCTTCTTTGAAAAATAATAATAATGAAATAAGGATGGCGGTGATTTCTTCCATTTTTTATGATTTTTATGCAGTTGATTTGTTACCGTATGTGAGATGTAACGTTTTGATATGTGGGAATAATTAATTTTTTCTTTGAATGTCGAATGTACAAGAGTTGGCCATTCGGTTTAAATTTATTAAAGTTTAATATTTGCTTTCATTAGACTCTCTTAACTTGTAAGTAATTATAAATATTGTTAGATACCGTAGATAAAATTTATTGATAGGCCATTGACCTGTACAAAAGAGATAGAATGCACGAATGCAGTGCAATTGGTGTGGAATCATGAGTATTGTTAGGAAGTTCAGAAGATACACTTTCACAGAGTTTTTTTGTGATTATGGTACAAAAGCAAATGGGAAAATACTAAAATAATCCTCACTTTGCTTACTAATTGGAAGAAATTTCTGACAAACTCTATAGAGAAAATTTTAAGTTTTATTGGGAGCATTTGCGGCACTTGTGTAGAATGACGGGTCACGCTAATTTTATTTACGTATTTTGACTGTTTAGTGGTAGTTTTTACATTTACTTTGACCTAATTTAAACTAACCTTACCTAACCCAAAAAGAAAGATTTGGTCAGGTTAAAACAGCTTTATTATAATAGAAAAATCCTGACCTGTCATTCTACAAAAGCGCCGGATTTGATAAGATTCCCATGTTGAAACGCATTGTTACAATACACTATTCCTTTATTTCCCAGATATAGATTCGCCAGTAAGTTATGAATCTGCTGGTGCAGTAGCTGAAACACTGCATGAGAAAGATGCTTTTTCTTGGATGACCGTGAGTACACCCATTATTGTATATGCACAAGGCTTACATTTGAAGTTATGCTCGTTTGTTGTATTGCTAGGTACCAATTCTTGTTTTATTTTTAGTTTAGTGAGGGCACCGGTACAGAATCTATGAAATCCACTACATTGGAAAATAAGATCCATAATGGGAGTAACTCACATCAAAGTGGTCAAGCTGCAGTTCAAAAAGTGAGTTACAATTTTCAGTAAAAGAAAATTCTATTGCCGTATGAAGTTGTAGTACATGCGTCTACATCATTGACTACATTCACATGAGCACTAATGCAAAGTGAGCGCTTGCCAGCCTCTACACGGACTGTCATACTCCTGCACCTGGATTATAGGTTGATTATTAAATAATTGAAAACATAGTATGAGCAAAATATTTCAAATTTCAGTAAAATTTCATGCAACAGTGTATTTAATCCAAGGGAGCTTACGGAAACGAAGAATTCTTACCCCACTTACAGGAAAAGCGTTCAAAAACGAAGAATTTGTAAGAAAAAAGGTACACTTGGCACTCCTGCATCAAGGGCAAGGTGCTATAGCATTGTTTCGTCTTTGTTTTATTTTCATTCCCGCCAAGAGTTGATTGCTGTTTGCATGGTGGAGTTTAGAGAAACAAGGACACGGTATTGTAAAAAATGTTGATTTACAATAAAATAAAGGTAGCCTATTTAGCATACATTACTTATTTATCTTTAAATTAAGTTCCGTTTTTGAAATGCCTGGATTTTTATATCAAGTTTTGATGGAATAAAATGTTAAATACCAGCAGCTGTAGCTCAGTCATTTTTCTGTAAGAAATTGCATTCGGAAATATTTCTGTCGGCGTGACGAAGCCACTGTCGGCCAAGTGTAGAAATTTTCTTCGTTTCCGTATGCATCCCTAATGTTAAGAAAATCTCTCATCACTTCGGTTGGGCTTACATTGTCATCAATCTTGTATGATACCGAGAAACCATTTTTACATCCCTTGTAGTTTTCCTTGTGTCACCTTGACCTTGAGTACGGTACATTATATGGCTATTTGCTATGCCTATGATTATCAGTTATTCTGTTGCTGCTGCTTCAGTTTTATAAATGTTCAGGATTTTTAGATGACAATTAAGTCATAGAATCGGGCGGATTCACCACTGATTTTTCGTTTCTATTATTTTTATACATTTAGAAAAATTAATTCTTAATTTCTTAGCACTCCACTGCTATAAGAATGTAATCATGTTCTTTACTAGGTTCCGAATAAGTAGCTTTAAGTACTACTGTACTGAAATTGTATTTGAAAATACTGCCTGTATTCGGCAACTTAGATCTCGTGACGTCACGTCTAGTCTGTGCGTAAGCCATCTGAAAGAAATTTGCCGAACACAGAATCTTGTTGAAAGCTCCAGCACATGCGCAGTACAAAAACGGAATTCAGATTTTATAAATTCTGCTAATTTTCTGTTTATCTTGAATTTGTGCAATTGAAAATTAATAATACGATCTATAAGGCATCAAAAGTTTAATTTCAGGCACTATTTAATCATTTATACGAAATATTAACGAAACAATAAAACAGGTTTACCACAAAATACTGCGTTATGTAGCAAAATTTACCTTCTACAACGTTGCATTCTCTTAATTTCTTAAATTTACTTATCAATGAAGCACAAAATAAACATTCGTTACGAACTGAAATCTCTGCAACATCATGACGAATTTTCAAAATTTCTGACTTCCCGAATGAAAATCTGAAATCTTTTAAGAACATCTATACAACCACTGTAGTTTGAACGTTATATTTCATATTCAAACTGTAACCTATAACTAGATCTTTAAGTACATTCTTTTCTTTAGATTGGCATGGATACATATTCAATTGGTACCTCGGAGAACAAAGTGGCAGCTTCGGGTGGAAAATCCCATACATATGTTAAAACTTACGCTCCTGCAGTGAAAAAGTCTCAGACTACAGCAGTTGGCAAACCTCTGGTGGACAAAAGTGGAAGTGCTCAAAAAGATACAAAGATTGAAGAAGTAAGTAGATGTTAATTCAGTTTTGAAGTTCATTTCAGGAATGTAACTAATAACATTGATACCCGCCCTTAGTATTTACTAGTTTATCAAAATGTTGTACTTTATGTATGTAAATAAACCATAAGTTCAGATAATAATTAATCAAGCAAATATATTTATGATTTAAGTTAAGATATTTGTTTAAAATATGACAATACTTCTTAAAACATGCATTTTGAAGTTCTTCTAGCCTAATGTACAAATAATTTATTTCTGATTCAAACATCCTAAGATATTTGCTAGTTTCATCTTCTCAACAAAACAGTGGCGTATTTAGTGGGGTGGTTTAGTGGTTCAACCCCCGAAACTGAATTTTTGAAACAACCACAAATATATAATAAGAAAAAGAAATCCTTAAAAATGAATTAAAACTGCATATTTTGATTTAAAAAATGAAAATTTTTATTGCTTACATTGTTAATTTTTTATTGCTTAAGCACGGGTTTGTTTCATTGTTATTATTAAAATATATTGGGTCCGCTATAATATTATGGTACTGCATTGAAATTTACATTTGCGTTACCGGAATATTTAATGTAACATAATTATTTTACAGCCCCCACCCCCGTTGGGCATGATTTACACCTTTGTCGAGCAAAACCGGACCCATGACGAAAACTCCTCCCAAATTCCCAATCAAAATACGCCACCGCAACAAAAGCTGCTCATGTTTTAGTAATATCATATCTTTTAGTAATTTTACTAATATCAAAAAGCTGCTCTGCTGCTCATATTGACATATTTTACTAACAAGCTCTCCTTTTAAAAATGAAATAAAATAACAAAAAGATGGCTTCATTTGGGTGCAAATTACTGTAGGTTATTCTTTACACTGCTAATATAGCGTATCATACAGGCTATACATTGTCTTTCACAATACCGTACTAGGTATTATTTTACAGTTTGCAATCAACATTATTATATTAAAATGAAAGTAAAATAATAATTATTATGTTTCTACAAAATATAAAAGAGGTTAAATTATGCAATAGTGCAATCTCTAATCATGGAAAATTGTTTATCTCTTTTTTTATATCGCTATTGCTACCCTAGTCTTGAGTAGCCTGAACTTTGACAATCAAAAACGAATTGATCTTTCTTTACGGAATTTTGTAGGCTATTTGTTAATATATCTAAGATTAGGATATTACATCACATAGACGATGATTAAATAATAATCAAAGCCTACCTAACTAGCTCAATCGATCTGCGAGGTCGATAATGGCGAAGTACGTTGCCGCGGCAATAATTCACTTTAAATCCATGGAGGATTCTGTCTTTTTACGATAAAGAAATATATTTTGGGTTACTCACCAGGTGGTATTCATTATTTTGCATGTACTACTAAGGTACCTTGGCTCATTGAGGAATATAAAGAATTTTATTAAGATTTTCGAAGTTTATTCATATACGTCCACTTAGCATGGGAGCTATAGAACAAGTGTGCGTTCCATCCGCCCCGTGATATCAACAAAATCACTAAAAGGGCGAACGAAACAAAATAGTAAGAA
>JAQFYR010000841.1:0-11389 GCA_034694985.1 Campodea silvestrii
AAGCTGAGCCCAGTGTATTTAAGATCAACTTTAAACTTTGCAAACAGGTTCTTTTCATATCATTCTATTGAGGTAAGCTTTAAAACTTTGTTAAAATAATTAAGTAGAGAAGTTGAATAAATATGAAAGTACTCACCCGCTGGAAGTTGTCTCGCACACTATAAACAAGAACCATAGCTGTTTTGTGAATGCACCTTAGCAGGATTTCACAGATTGTACCAGTTTATAATTTCCTACCTTCTTTCATTTGTTACACCGTGCTGTCTGTTTCAGCATCGTAAGAAATAAATACCTTACAGAATTTAATACCCAATTGCTGCAGTTGAAGCAAGGAGAAAACTTGAACTTTTAAAGTTATAACAAGAAATTCACAAATACGTTTAATCAGAAATTCTTATCGTCTACAATATTTCCTTGGGCACCAAAAAGTCAAAAACTTTCAACAAAACTCAAAATTAACAATAACCAGACCCTATATAACTTATTCAACAATACGAGAATAACTTACCCCTTCCCGTAAAACACAAACCACTATCAAAATTTACATCTCACCCCCAGTTCACCCCTTCTTACTAACTTTTCACCCCCCTCCATACAAAACAGTAATTAACTTGAAGGTATACAACCATTTAGGCGTAGCAGCGATGCCCTTCCGCTCCCAGCAAGAGTATGAATAGCTCCTGTGGTTCGCAAATGGTCTCTACCACTGTGGTAATTTTAAGATAGTATCATTCTCTGTACTACAAAATAGTCTTCAAGCTTTGGGTTATTTGCTTAACGGGGATTTAGGTTTTAAGTGGGATTCTACACAATGAGGGTTTTGGGGAGGGGGGGGGTTGGGGTAGATTCTGGAAGTGGGGGGGTAGGGTGCTGTTTTGTGGTGGGTAGGTGTACGATGTAGTATTGGTAGAAGGCATAGGGGTAGTTTGTAGGAGAAATACGAATTAGAAGAACATCAAGGTCGTATATAGGAAAATATATAGGAGGGGGTTTTGATCAGTAAATTTGCGAAAAAATTAAAAAAAAAAAAAAAAAAAAAATGTGACCGAGCGAAGCAATGGCGAATTTTTTACAATTTTTAGCGCAAAATATGCATTTTTTTAAAGTTTTTAGCGCAAAATATGCAGTTCTAGTACGGATTTTAATGAATTTTTCGATTTTTTTTTTTTTTTTCAAAATTTACTTACTTTTTCTTTGTTTTTTCCTCCTTCTTCTTATTTTTCCCATTTCGGGAGGGGGGTTGAACCCTAAGAATCCGTTTATATTTATAAACTAACAATTTATAGAAGGAACTATCAAAATATCAAGTTTACGCATTAAAGGCATTCCGAGTATACATTCTTCGGATATTTTATTTCTGTTACATCCATATCATAGAATAGCTCATTAATTACGTGTCATTAAACCGCAAACTACTGACAACACTGATGAGCACAATGGTCAACCTGCACGTCATGTCGTACGACCACAATCAGATAACTGAAGAGAAACCTGTACTCCATGTAGATTCATTTTATTTATAGAAGTTTATGCGTAATAATATGCATGCGTGATGCCCTGCATGCATGATAATATTATAAAGCATATTCAATGACTGTATATTATAATTACACTCCGCTTAAAGATGATAATTTATAAAATCTCAAGTTTTATATGATGTGAATATTTCAATTATATTTCCTATTGATTTTGTTTCTTCTAAATACTGGATAATGCAAGAATGGTGTTACTGTATAATAATACTCGTATTATGAGAATTCAAAGGGTTTTACCATCTTTTAAGGCAAGAACGTATATACTCCACTCGGAAATAGAAGACCACAATATTGTTAAGATTTTCTGAATGCCTGACAGTTTCCGACTGATACCTCCAAATTTATTGGAGACGTTTCTATTGTTGCAAAAGAGGGAGGTCTATTGAATATGTACTGACAAGTGGCAACACAAAATTTAACCCTAAAATACACTGTAAAAATACTGTAAATTTACAGGAAAAGGGAACTTTTGCTGCCAGAACTTTTCCCGACCATTAACTGAAACCCAGTTTTCTTACGAAAAAAAAAAATCCGTATAGTAACAAGGACTCCGTTTAAATTGTTACGGTGGAAAACGGAGTCCTTGTTATTATATGGATTTTTTTTATAAAGGAACTGGGTTTCCGTTTTCCTGTAAATTTGCAGTCGTTTTTTACGATGTACATAGGTCATAACAGGGTGGTGAGAGATTATTGGCTTTAACTATCAAAGTGTACTAACTAGAAATAAGTGGTCTTTTATTTGGGAGAGAGGTACATGCAATTTTTTTCAGAGGGGGAGGGGGCCTTCCTCAATACATATCCGGAAATATACAAAAAAATTCTCGAGCGAAGAGACAACGCAGAAAATAGTTCAGCGCCGAATTGTTCTTTGCAAAATGGCGCCGAAACGACCGCGCCGAATTGTCCCTTTCCACCTTAACTGCGCTTATACTAAACTGGCTACAGGTACAACTCAGAAACAAGCATAATTCTATGAAACAGACACGGATCGTATTGACATCAACACCATTGTTATTCAACGAGAATTCTAAATATCCTTCCTAGATATCGTACAATACACTAATCTGATAAAATGAATGTAATTTACACCAAGAAGTTCTTAAGTTTCCTTCTCTTGGAAAAAGTTCTCTTTGTCTTAATTAACTACTGAGGTGTATTAAGTAACTGAGGAGGAAACAATTTTAGAGAAACTTCTCTGAAACTTTAATATAAGCTAAATGAGTGTAATGAAAAATAACGAACTTTTCCGTTGGGGTGAATGTAAGCTTGGGAAGTAAATGAAAATGTACAAGTTACAGACTCAATTTTTCATTCCCATTCGTTCTATTAGAAAAACATGGAAGCTGCATTTTTCTCAGAAAGTTCGTTTGTATATACAGGGTGTCACGTAAAGTCTCTGAACACCCAGTTATCTTCTGAATGGTTTTGACTATATTAGTTTGAATGGAAGTTCATATGAAAAAAAAATAATAACGACAATTTCTGATTTTATTAGATTTCTCTTATCTTGCTCAATGATCCAAAATTTCAAATGACACTACGTCTCCCATTGCATCAGTATTGTTCATATGAAGAAAAGAAATAGAAATAACAAATACTTACCGGATTTCAATCTCAGAAAATGGCTCGTATCTATGATAGTAAAATCCTTAGATACCATTTAAAAATATTTCATTCATGTGTTGTAAAGGGGATTAGCAGCTTCTCAGAAAATGTTTTCAAGCACAGTGCAGTTGTTTAACACTTTTAGTGTTCCTACCGGGTCGGGTTTCGGGTCGCGTCGTGCGGGCTCGGGTATTTCCTGGGACCCGACCCGGTCCCGTAGGAACACTATAAATTCTTTGCAAAAGCACAGTATTTAATCGTAATATAATCAAAGCACTGTTTTTGGATGAATTGCTGACGTTTCTTGTCAGTTTTGTTTCTGAATAGTCGAGCAGAACTATGTTGATATGGAAAAGTTTTCATTACAAGGATTCCTCACTTTTTTGCCCTTCTTATTTGCCTTTTCTTATTCATTACAAGGCTTCCTTTTTTTGTCTTTTCTTATAAAAATTCCCTAGTGGATGGGTTTAAACCCCAAACCCCCCTTGGATACGTCAATGATTTCAAAGATAACAGTTAAGTTAAAAACATCGTTATTTTTCCGTGGTGTATTATAAATGGAAAATCAGAAATAAACGTCATTGTTTAAAGAAATTTATTCATCAAATTTTTGAATATTTAAAATAACAACAGAATTACTATATAGTTTATTCTTGTATTTTAGTGCAAAGAATTATTGGAAAACCCAGTGCAGTGAAAATATATTTTCTTTATCCAAAGTTCAGTAACGGTGAAATGGTGGTCCAGTTCCAACAGATATTTATGAAACTTAACCCAGATTTATGGGTGCTATACACTGTTTCGTACCATTACCCATATCTGTGCATGCTTCACCAGCTGCCAAACAGCAGTCTGAAGCACCAGTACACTGAAACAAAGAAATGTTAATTATTAACACTATATACGTATTTCCCCTGATATAATTATTTGGTATAATGTAGGAATATAATATTTTTGCTGGAAAGTCCGGGTTACTGCCCATTACAGTTACGAAATACCACTGCATTTCCGTTTTTGAAAGAAAAGGAGGAAATTTTTTTTAAGTATAGCAGTAGCGTTTAGATGAGCTGACTTCTAGGAAATTTCTGGAGCGATTTCTGGGTAGATTCTCTGCCGAGGTTGAACTCTGTGTAATCAAATGCAAAAAGCCAACTCCGTTCACATGGGCAGATGACACGTAATCAGCCGTCGACGAAAGTTGATTTTCTTTTATTTCGGCAGATCATCTGGGTATATTGCTGCGCTGATTTGTATTTACCAGAAGAATAAAAACGTGAATTATAGTTCCCTGCATTTTGGTTTTAAAAATAATTTAATAATGAAATCATTGGCGGTTTTCACTTGGAAACAGCTCAGATCTCTAAAAAAAATGCTGAAAATATATGCTTATGTGAACGAAAAAAATCTACGTATAAATCTGCGCACTAATATCCGTAGAAATCTGCTCATGTAAACCCCCCTTTAAATATTGTTTATTTGCCTATAGATATGTATCATAGGTTAACGTGTCATTTTCAAGAGTATAAGCTAATACATAAAAAAGTGCCATTTCGCAAGAACACACTTACGACGTTAGTGCTTTTGAAACATAAGAAAATAAATCTGCAGTGCTGATTGATAGCATTATTAAGAGCACGCTGAAAACAAAATAAAAACATCACACTGTGTTTGAAAATTCATTTTTAGTCCTAATTTTTCGTTTTTTAGATGCAGAGAAAATCGAACAACAATGCAAGCACACCGAAATGCTCAAATGCAATATGAGCTTTGTACAGAATATATACTTACAGCGGCAGACGTGGCTGGACATGCATCAGCGGAAGTTTCTTGGAAGCAGAAACATACCAGAAGCAAGAAAAGAAGGGAGAAAACTGCTAATGCGGATTTGCAAGCCATTGTATTCATATAAATTCAAACTTATATATATGTGTGTAGAATATCTGAAAATGTACATAGAAAAACATAATAAAGCACTGTATTAAATTGTTCGACTGGAAATATATTACTTCTAACACCGTGAAGCGGTAAGTGGAAAACGGTATACATATACCGTGGTTTCCATAGTGTTGAAATTGAACTTAAGTACCTTAGAATCTTACGGAGTGAAAATTTCAACGTTATTGAATACGGCAAATATCTCATTGCTTGGACAGCTCACTCAACCTGTTCAAGCAGATGTAGAAATACATCTTGCTTGGTTCGATGAAACTTCTATACGCCAGCATCTGGGTCGCCATTAGGTAACCCTGTAGTGACCTATTCTCGTTGCTTTCAGAACGTCACTACGGATTCCGCTGTCCTGCATTCTCACATAAATATGACGGCTCTTAGTGCATGTTTCTACTGAAGATGAATTTAGGTTGAAAATTGGGTGAAAATGCAGACGACCAATCTTTATATGATTGAAAAGTAGAATTCAGGGCGATGAATTTGAGAGTTGAATATTAACTCTGAAATTCATATCACTGAATACTTTCCAACCATCCAAAAGTCCATCGTCTGCCTTTTCACTCAATTCTCAACCTAAATTCATCAAGTGGAAACAGGCACATAATAGGAGTGCATAGCCTTTTGAGCTCAATACGGGGAAGATGCCGGCAGCAAATATTATGAAATACACTACATACGTAATTAAAAATTAATAGTAATGCTAATAACACTAAACGACAGTATACGGAATTGCTCACAATTATAAAACAGAAACAAAAGGTCTTTTATGTTTTTTCCGTAATATTATTTATTTGCAGTAAAACGATCAGTTTCTAGCACAAGATCATCCTCAGGTACAGAACAACAATATTTCAACACACTACTCAGTTACAACATTAAAACAACACACTATTCAGTTAGTACATTAAAACAACACACTATTCAGTTAGAACACTTCTGTTCTAACTGAATAGTGTGTTGAAACAATGCTGTTGTATACTTGAGGATGAGTGTGTGCTGGAAACTGGTCGTTTTACTGGAAAAAATATTACGGAAAAAGCATAAAAGACATTTTATTTCTGTTTTATAATAATAATGATAATAAACGGCATCCTTTATAAACGAAAGTCATTCTAAATTTGAGTTATTTTTCAAGAAACAAAACTAAGGAAATTTCTGCTTTTCAAAATGTGAACTTTTACTATATCAAAACGTTTTAGTTTTAAAAAAAATCGCTAAAACAAACGGCCCTAATTTCAATATAAACATATCAGTTTAAATTAACACAACTCGCTAACCGAAATACAATTATGCTACTAACAGTACCTGTATAGATGATTAAATGTGATGTATAGGGTATTTCAGGTCTTATATATACGGGAAGAACATATACGCGTCGGCTTTTACCAAAAGCATAAAATGCCAGATGATATATAGCGTATCCGGAACATGCAATATCATGTTAGTGCAGCAGCAGTGGTTTACGTAAGAACCAGAGAAACATAAATTTCCAAATACAGCAACTGTTTTTCCACTTTTTCAAATATACAGTAAATACGATTTATACCATTCCACAGCTTTCTTTTATGATTGACAGTAGTTGCTGTTTTACTGTCGAGACAGTTGTTAATAACATCCGGTTCAGTTTATATGCAGTGTATTCAAAAAGCCTCTTATAATTTTCCATAAAATATGAAATTTTTGATGATCACAACAGTTTTACTCGGCTTACCGTAGAACCATTCGACAGTTACCGCCAATGCCGAATCCGGATTACCCATTAGGCACTATATACAGCAGGTGCGCGCCTAGCCCCCCACCCCACCCCGAGCAAAAAGAAAAACAGCACATAATTAAAGAATATAATAAACGAAATGTTGAAAAAAGTAGTTGTCCCGAGTTTCAAAAAACATAAAACAAACAATCAAAGCTAAATAAAATTAAAATACATTTGCATTTGAAAATAATAGTACTCAAAATTTGATGACTAATCTTTTCGAACTCTTTCTCCCAAATAATTCTCATTCCCAAGTGAATATATTTAGATCCAAAACAATGTAATTTGAGTTACAAATTGTATCGATTATTGGTTGAAATTCGTTAGGAAAGATCGCTGTTCAAATTTAGTTTCCCTTATCTTGATAATTTGTATCAAGAAAACCTCAGTTGCTTTGACAAATACAGGCAAATAATTCATATTTGTCACCAAAAGAAGGAAAATACTTACAAAAAATTCAGGAAAGCCAGTGCCTAAAAACCTCAGGAAAACCCGTGCCTAAAAACTCCAGGAAAACCCGTTCCCAAAAACCTCAGGAAAACCAGTGCCTAAAAACCTCAGGAAAATCCGTACCTAAAAACCTCAGGAAAACCAGTGCCTAAAAACCTCAGGAAAACCAGTGCCTAAAAACCTCAGGAAAACCAGTGCCTAAAAACCTCAGGAAAACCAGTGCTTAAAAACCATGTTCAATCAGAAAACGCGTAAAAATTCCCCTCTGGGTTCCGGAATTTTTAATTGCTACCTAAAAATGAGAAACGCAGCTTTTGTCTCCCCCTTGAAGATTTTTTGCGGCAAAAATACCGATGCATTGGTCACATTCGGCAGGGAAATAGATTTCAGACTTATATATCAAATGAAAGGGCCCGGAAGAAATCCTCGCCTAGGGGCCCCGAAGGGTGTTAATCCCGGACTGGCTTACCGCGGTCTTTATCTTACGAGCTGAAACTAAGAGCTATTCACATCTATCCAAATATTTGATTCAAACTTTTGGATACGCCGGAACTGGAAATTTTTTTGCAATCAGCTCCGTACGTTTCAACTATGCCGTCGCTACCTGAGATGGTTTCTAGCTGAAATATGGCCGGCGTTACAGGCGGAGCTCGATACAGCCCTCACCAAACGGCGTCAATTTCTACTCCGTTGCTGCTTTTTAAAATAAGAGCTTTGTATCCAAAGTTGGGATACCACTTTGGACAGACGTGAATGGTCATTTATACCCGTACTTTGAATTCCATTTTTTTTTTGGAAGAAATTCTTATGTAATGGAAATAATAGAGAAATTACTGCATTTGCTGCAGATATAGAAAATGACAACCACCAAAAAACGTCTACTTATATAACAGTATTTGAGGGTACACATTAATAAAAAAAATTTTTGCAATGGAAAAGGACAAATTAAAAAAAATCCTAGATTCCCTCAGTGCTTCCCCTAAATATTAATTGGCTTTTGTAATAACAGAAAAAATTGGAAACGCAATGAAAACGAGAATCTATTATAAGTAAGTATATCATGCAGCCCGACTGAAGCGAGGGCGAAAATTTTCCGATTTTTTGTGACTTTAACTGCATATTTTTCTTATTATTTTCAGCTTTTTCACTATCATTTTGAAAATATTGGGGGGGACACGTCCCCCCCGTCCCCCCGGGATTTACGCCCATAAAGAGAAGTCTAAGTGAAACAAAATGGAGTTAACATTGTAAGAGGCATGCCATACTTCAAAACCAAGATTTTCGAATCTATACACGATAAGCAAGTATTGCCACATATGGATATATGCCAAACAACTACACCGTAAAACCTCTTTCTTCAGTAGCAATTCCACAGCGCAGATGATAGCGAATGGAGATGATGACACCCTGGACTGCCTGGGACCAACATAATAAGATAGATGATGGTTAATGATTGGTAAAGAATGCAGCCCTGGATGGTGTTAAGCAAAAGTATAAAACGAAAACCTCCTTACCGGCCTGTATTTTCTTAAAAAATGTACTGTTTCCGGCCAATGAAATTGACATTTTTTCGACTTTTATTTTTTTGGTTATTTTCATTCCTTTTGTTAATAAAAAACATATTTTGGTAAAAAAAAAGTTAAATATTTTAAGTTTCCGCATTTTTATTGACTGTTTTCCGCCAAAAAAACACATGAATACGGAAAATAGCGTTGATAAATATGAGGAAAAACGAACCACCAAAATTGACATGTTGAGACTGCATTTTTTTGTAAGTTTCGTACCTTTTGCTAATAATAAACATATTTAGGTAAAAAAAAAAGTTATATAATTTTAGTTTCCGCATTTTTATTAACTATTTTCCGCCAAAAAACACACGAATACAGAAAAGAGCTTTGAAAAATATGAGGAAAAACGAACCAGCGAAATTGATATTATTTTGACTGCATTTTTTGTTATTTCCGTTCCTTTTGCCAATGAAAAACATGTATTTGCAAAAAATATCTTAAGTTTCCACATTATTATTTGTTTTCCACCAAAAATCACACAAATGCGGAAAAGAGCTTTGAAAAGTATGGGCAAAAACGAATCAGGAAATTGACATTTCGACATCGTAATAGAACTTCCGCCGTCAAAAACACCTGAAGGAATTAACTTGCTAGTAAAATACACTATAACTAGACATGTAGTGACACCTATGAACAAAAAAACGAACCAGAAGTGCCGCAAACTCGTCAGATGTTGCTGCAATGCAGACACAAGAAAAACTCGGGATAGACGGTACGTGGAGAAAGAAAAACGTACCCCGAGAGAGACTCGGGGTGGCCGGTTTTTGCATAGAAAATTACCCCGAGTGTCTCTCGGGGTGGCCGGTAAGGAGGTTAAAAGACAATTAGAAAAAATTGTTCCCCAGCGGGAATCAAACCCGGTGCCTCTCGATTCAACCCCAACAGTGCAGACCACTAGTCCACTACACTACGGAGAAGCCAGATTTTCTTTCGTCTTAAACTGTATATACTGCAACACCATATAAAAGTATGGTAAGTAAAATTTGCACAATATATAAGGTATACGAGTATACTACGATTTGACTTCAATTAGCGCCAAAGCCGCCAACTGATATTTATATTTAATTTATAAGAAAGTACATGTAATTTACTAGGCTATATATCCTATACGAAGAACATTACATGACTTTCTTATAAATTAAATTTATAAGAATATCTTATATAATAATCAACAAAATATCTGATCTGATGATCAATCCATAAAAACATATTTAGACTGAATATTACTTTATGAAGAAAGATCAGATAATTATATCCCGGTGACTGTAGCCTACATCTCCCCATTTAAAATGCACAAGGATAAAGGTTTATGTCACAGCTACTTGTATTACTGTGTCAGTCTCTTTGCTGAGTGAAATTTTTTTATGTAAAAAATCATTAAAAAATTATCTCAATTTTTAAGTAGGCCTACCATAAACACTAAACAGAATATGTCACTACCATACTTTTAAAAGACCCCTGATGCGAAGTAACCGCATGTCAATTGGATAGGTTTGTCGGTCTGAAACCTGGTTCGTGCAAAAAGATACGTGAAGATAGAAACCAATTTTTACATAATGGTTTCTACAGGCATTATGGCTTTACGGGTACTTTGCCTCTGAAATTTTTCGTTTCCAGAGTGCTTCCTGTAGCAGCAAGCAATTTCTGTTTAATCTCTAAATTACGGTATCTGCAATCATTTTTTTGTCCTTAAAGCAGGCCATTTTTGCTTTTTTCATCATCAGTATATAATATATTGCAGTAATTGGCTGTAACTTCCATTATTAATATTCTAGTGGACGGATTTCTGTGAAACAAAGTTTTTTAGACAAATCATATGATTTCTATAGATCGCCTTTATATTTCGTCGAAATATCTTCAAAATTGGGCGAGATATTAATAAAAATATTTTTTCAAATTTTTTTTTTTTTTTTAAGAAATATTTATTTCACTTCGTTCCCGATGGTGTACGATCCTTCCCTGTATCCAGGATACCGAACTTTTTCCACCCATGCCGATACCCGAACGTCTACCCGGGTACCCGATGGAAACACTACAAATAACTGATCACCCAGCCACCCAGGGCGACTAAGGACTATTTCCAGTGATTTCTATCAACCTACTCAGCAACTAGCATGAAAACATCCCTCTCCCTTTTCATCCACGTTACCGTACCTCATTATATTTCCCTTTTTCCTCGAGTACATTGTATATGGCATTTATAACATCCCTATGATGTACATAATTGTTAATGAAGGTATGTAAGTCCTCAGATGTACCAACAGCATTGTATTCGTCTAACCATTCTTTTAATAATGATTCAGTCATTATAAGAAAAGATCCATGGAGACTATGCTGAAAGGAGGAAAAGGAAAATTAACTAAAATTATTAGTACCGTAACCGTATTTACTTGCATATAACCAGTGTAAGAAGTAAGCACGCTCCATTTGGCTAGTATAAAACATGATAGTGTTGTTGTAAACGGACAAAATCGTTAAACGTTTAAACGGAACAATTAAACGTTTATTAAACGTTTAAAAATC
>JAQFYR010000842.1:0-11389 GCA_034694985.1 Campodea silvestrii
CTCAAAGTTTTTTTTTTTATTATTTAATATGATTGCATACCATTTGAAACATTATGTTATTGCTTTTTGAATAGTGAACCTACAACACTTTTTTTCGTTCAAAGTTTGTTGTATCGTGTCATATATATACTCGACAGATGAACAGTATCGATTTTCTGAAAGAAAAAAAAAAAATCGAAAGCAAGTACTTTAAAATGAACCACATTACGTTTATAATTTTCCCAATTAGTTATGTTATCAGTAAAATAACGCACAAGAGTATTTCATGTTCAATGGCGCTATCTGTGTTATCATCTGATACGCAGAAGTACATGGATTTCCAGAAAAAAGAACAACTGTAAGTATGACCTGCGAACGCGTAGTTTCTCCATGTTCAAAAAGCCTTTAATAGTAATGTAGAATACCCTATCTAATAGTAAGTCTGAACGGAAGTGTGTGTACAGGTATAGAGGTCGAATCAGGCGCCTTTCAAATTCGAACATGGCTGCTCAGTTGGTTCCATGGCTTGCGTGGCATGTGGACAAAAGATTTTGCATGTTTTCTACAATAGGTGTACGAGTAAATTGTACTGGAAAAAATATAATGCTTTCTTTCCTGCACACCAAGATTAAAAAGAGTGATAACAATTTTTTCTAGTGCAGCAGTGGATGAAATAGAATATAATGGTTTTGTAAATAAATGGTGGATAAAAATATATAATAAGGTAAAATGGTAGGAGTATATGTATGTAATTTGGTGTGTATGCGTTTAGGATTGTATGATGGTGTGTATGTTTCAAGGATGAGAAGCAACAGACTGGGACTATGATAGTTCTCAACATGTACAAGAGGTGTTTCAAAATTATGAGAGTTGTTTGGTTGTATACATGGAATGTTTGAGTAAAACGAAATTTGCATGTTTTTAGAATTAAGGATTCATTATAGATTATTACAGCGATATTTCTCTATCTCTTTATTTATAGATGTTAATATGTTACTGAATAGTATATTTTAGAAATTTACGATATACGAGTATTTTGTTACAGCTTACAGTTTTTTTGATTAGAAATGTATTGCTAATTTTATTTCTGAAGATAGATATTAACATCTTCTGTTATTATTATTTAGCTTTTATCGAAATTGCAAGTTTGCCACACATTTTCTGCATTATAAGATTTCATTAGAAATGCACGAATAACCTGCTGCAATATATATTATCACTGGTATTAACTAATTACGGCTAATGTAAGCTATGTGTTCAATATTATTAGGTCAATTATGTAATTATAAATGCCTTTTGTGGGAATCTACAAATTTTCATTATGCTTACAAATTTGTGATGAAAAGCAATATTCAATTATTCACGCAGACTGGAAACATTTAAAACCACAAACCACTGCCTTTTTGTACGACAGCATGTTTTTGTTATACATGATCGATTTCATTATGCCAGAAAAGGACATAAAAATATTATTTCTACATCACCGTCAAAGTTTACTACCTAATAAATTAAAATTTAAATAAAAGTACCTCATTAAAACTACATTACATAAAACTTCTAACAATTACCACAAAATTCCCAAGAAAAATTCTCTCTATATTATTTATAAACACCATATTCCCTTGAAAAAAGAAAAAAAAAAGAATAAACAATCATCGAAGCGAATAAACATCCACTTTTCTAATTGGAATAAAAGCAATTGGACAGCAGCTAAGTGGATAAATTAAGCCACCATAATAATGGGGCGGAGAATCCGCAAATAATAAGCAGGGGTGTACAAAAGATCCACCGCACGCGAGCATTTATCCCCAAGGACAGGAAGATTTATTAGTTACGTTGTAATTATTATATCGGAATAGAGGACGTCATTTTTTGTCGTCTTATTATCCAGGGTCATCTCTTGGAGGGAAGTTTCTTCTTCTTCTTGAGGATAGAAGATGATTTTCTAGCTGATAGGATTTTAGGTGTAAGTTCCGTGTTGTTTTTTGTTTTTTCTTTGTGTTGAAAGAAGGTTGGGTCGAAGTGGCTGTTCAAAATAAATTGGGTGTATATGAAGTGTTTTCCTTGTTATTATGTTTTTTTCATATTAATGTTTTTCGTGTTGTATGATTTTTTTTCTTTTTACAGAAAAGATAAATTAATCACACTTCCTTGTGCTGTTGTACAGGAGCGTTTTCAATTATACAAAAGAGGAGATTTTCACGCTATGTATAGATTTTACCAGATTCACTGTGGTTAATACAATTAAACAGTAAGAAGGTTTCACAATTAATTTTCGTCTATGTGGGACAGGGCACAAGGGGGTGTATAGGAGGTTCGAATTTTCAGCAGGCAAGAAGGCATTAACAATAACATCTCACTTTTAATTCTTCGTTCAATTAGTGGCAGGTTCTTGAAATTCTTATTTTTGGTGCCCTAATTAACAAAGTTACACCATGATTACCATACTGCTCTTCGTGTGCCGTTTTCTATACTTCGTTGTACTGAAAAAAAAAAAAAAAAAAAAAAAAAAAAAAAAAAAAAAAAAAAAAAAAAAAAAAAAAAAAACGATATCAGAGTTTTGGAAATTGTATTGCAAAATATGTAACAGAATTTTCAATGAAGGGAGAAAATAAATACATAATAAATATTACGTTATTACATTTTGTTCATTTGTGCAACAGTCCAACCGCGGTTAAGGCGTATCCATCAAGTAACTAAATAAATACATTATAATTAAGTGTATCGTATGATAACAATAACGATACAAAGCTATTTTATGTAATCCATATGTTAAAAGAAATGATTTTTAGAAAATATTGGGTTCAAAACTCTGGGTGATGAACTGATGATACAAGTATGAGATTAGGAAGATGACGTATTTATACTGTTTTGAATTTAATTAACTTTTTCGCTCTCATAAAATAACCAAGCGCTTATTTTTAATATTGTTATAGTGACTAGTAAATATGGTATTCTAAATAAACGAAAGTTCTAAAGGTCTTGTGATTTGGATGCTTAAGTAACAGTGAATAATAAACGACAATAATTGTAAACATCACAGATAATTCTACAGTCGCATATGGCATATCGCCAAGTAGCTCACTCTGTAGTGTAGCAATTTTATTAAATTTCTAGTTGAATAAATATTTTGGAATGTAAATTAAAATAATTTTGATCTAATGAAATCAACGAGAGTACCAGCGGGATATCAGTTTCGGTGTGACGTCACACGTAAGAGCGAAACGTCACCGGCACTAAAAACTCATTTAAAGATAAGATAACTAACAGGATCCCGGCTTTACTAATTAATCCGTGAGTAAGTTAAAAAATCGTATTTTTTCACATTTTCCTACCAGATTCACGTATTGTTATGTGAGGTTATAATTATACAATAAGGTTATTTTCAAATAAGCACTTCATATATTTTGGTACAAATGCACCACATAATTATACAGACAACGAAATGTGCCATAGTGGCATTTTTTTTTTGCTTGAAGCTACATTTAACTCCAACTTATAATGATTGAAAAAATACTAAAGGGGGCATTATTGGCGGATATCTCTCGGAGTTAGGGCTTTCTTAAACCACTCTTCTCTTATTTTATCTATATGATAGGAAACTCTCGCACTCTGTGAGACCTTCCTGAAAAATTGTGAAAATTAATGGTCACTCATCGAAAGCCACATAGCGAATATTTGTGAAACTTAATTACATAATAAGTTTTCAAAAATAAGGTATAAATATTTTCATCTATTTTAGCTGAAAAATCCTGCACACAACATTCAGCAGATGCGCATCCAGTTGCTAAAGTGTTTGTCAATACGCGGAGACAACGCCTCGCAATGAAGTTGCGAGATTGTTGTGAAAATGCCATAAACTCCCAAGTCACAGCATAATTATATATTCTTTTTGAAATTTATACATCAAATTTCAAAGGGTAATAATCGGTTCTAACCCCCCTCAATTATGGACTCAGCGGTAGAAAGGGCTAGAGAATCATTTTTAGAACTTGGCAATATTGGATTTTGAGTGACTCCGCTGGATATAGGATTTGTAAGCGACCTGCGTACTATTTCAAGATTTCAAGAGTTTCATCGGGCATTCTGTCACATCAGCTTCGCAGCAAATAATATATGGTTTTGTGCAGCATCGTTATTTGACAATAGAAGTGAAATAGAATAATAGTTTCAACACACATGTGGGACAATATTAGCAAAGATCATGTACTATCTTTGATATTAGTACCATGGTGCTAAATCCAGGGCAGAATGGGGAGGATTTCCTCCTTACTTATTTTTAAATCGGAATTTCCTCCCACTTCATTTTACTGGGAAGGAAATAGAGAATATTTCACGTAAATAAAATTAAGCAATAGAAAATATATATTGTATCTTCCCAAGAATGAACAATGAAGCGATAATTTAAAAGGAAAACACGAATAACTACAAGGAAACCGAGTTTTGGAGCTTTTGCGCTAATTGAAAATTTTATATATTAATTACATAAAATCAAATTACAGTTTAAAAAGGTCATCCTTGAAAATCTAAATGATTGATATTAGTTGAAAATTGTTGTTATTGTAATCTCAGCATATGGTATATAAGTATACTTTCAACATCATAAAATAATGAACAAATGCTCCAAATTTTCGTTGTGCAAGTTTAAAAAATGGCCTTTTGTGAACTTATGGACGATAATAATAGTTATACCGAAAATTCTCTAAATATCCCGTAAATTTTAGTACCTCCTTCCCCTACCCACACAGACACTCAATTTGAACAATTTCGCACTTTGCTGATTAGTGCTGGTTGTTCTATATTACAGTGGCTTATCATTCGATGGAAGTACGGAATGAACACATCAATGGTCCAATATAAATTATCTTCAATATTTCTTACAGATAATTTACATTGGAGATTGGACAATTTATATGTATTGTAGGTAATTTAAATTGGACGTTGTTCATTCCGTACTTTCATCGATTTATAATGAGAAATACAAACTTAACCTTCTGAAAATTGATATACTATATGCAGAGGCAGTGCTATAATTATGTTTATTGCAGGAATACTTAGATTTTCCTCAGGAGTCTTTTGTGAATTTAAGAAAAATACAAAAATATGACTATTCAATTTCTTCCAGTTTTGAGAGTTTTGGAAGATGTTGTTTGATGGTCTGCAGGGATTATTTGGAGGATGAAATTCTTCATGGTGGTTTCTCCTGCATGTTGGCTTTTTAATTGCTTTCTGCAGTTTCGAAATGACTATGGTCTTTCCAGCATCTTCAGAGCAAAACACTTGCTGTGAAGAGGGAAGACCATAGTCATACCAAAACTGCAGAAAGCAATTCAAAAGCCAATATGCAGGAGAAACCCCATGAGGAATTTCATCCTCCAGTTTTGTAAGAGTTAGAATCATCTGTGGGTTGAACGTTGTACTTTCTGTAATTTATTTCCCATTACTTTCGAATTTTCTTGTACCCATGGAGGAAATAACTATTTAGAAGTGACAAGCAAATACAAAAACCCCACTGAAAAGAAAGTCGTACTCGTACACCTCACCATATGCACCCTCATTTGAAGTAGAACAAGAACAGAAAGATAATGAACGGTCCTTGTTAGTGATTGATGAACTCTAGAAAAATAGATCACTTCCAAAAACTTAATTGTACTCCTTTTTTATTATTATTATTTCACAAAAATCTATTTGCTTTTAATGTATCCTATATATGCATCACAAACACTGCAATTGTATAGATAAACTGTATCATTGATTAATTTAATATTTATTACTAACCGTATATAAATTATCAGCCAACGATCAATATTACTGCTTTGATTTCACTTCATCCATACAGTTGCGCGGCGACTAATGACCTACCGCGGCGACTAATGACCTACCTAGGACCTACCGTACTTAATTCTCGTCGATGTTTTACATTCCCATCCACATTCAAAACAATACGAAAATCGGTTTCAGGTTTGATCTTACCACGGTAACTAGAAATTTTTTTCTACTTACCGTGGATCTGTGCAAAGCGAGGTCGAAAAGTTTTACGTTTTTAACTTAAAAAGTACGCAGTTTTAATGCAATTTGTAGGGATTTTTTTTTTTAATTCTAATTTTCCATTTCTTTTTTCCTCCTTCTTATTTTTCGTCATTTAGGGGTTCGGGTTGGGTGGAGTGCTATGTGCGTACTTGTGATGAGGGTACAGGGGATTATCGACTTTATCGTGCGATGAACGTACAGTAATACCATCCATCGTACTATGTGGGTACAGGATATTTTTTGTAATTTTAATAATGGTTAATATGAAAAGCATCACATTTTATCAGGCAGTCATAGAACATCGTGTTTCAGAAACACATGTAAAAGTTTCGCCTAAAATTTCTTACAACAGTAATAATGAAAGCCAAATCGTTTCCCGTAAAACACTCCTAGTAGTCACTCACATATTTTGGAGACGCAGTTCTGTATTCGGGTAAATCATAAGTTTATGAACTGAAAAATCAGTCATACCATCGTCGTTAATCCGTCATATCTTATTCATTGTCAGTTTACAAAAGAACTTCAAATCAAACAGACTTTTTCTTGACTGCACTTTACATCGTTGGATCGTTTTTAGATTTGTGCATATCTGTTCATTTGCGTTTTACGTATAGGGTAAGTGCTGCTGCACTTGTCATTCATTTTCAGCATTATATCCAAAATATCTCTCCATTAACATCCTATTACTGTGTTATTGGAAATTATGGGTTTCAGTCATCACCTGATCTTGTGAAATAATTATTCGTAATTTTCTCAGTTTACTGGAATTTATGCAAGTTCATATAATTTATTAGACTATGTATACAAAACGTGCGATGACTTAATCCCTTTCTCAATGTCATACGCTCATATATAACACGATTGAAGTTTTGAAGATGAACTGTATACGCACATAGCACGGTACGCTCATCACAGTTCACACGTACGCACATAGCACGTGCTGGCGGGGAGTTGAACCCTGCAAAAAAATCCTTCCCTTAAATACGTCCTATATTATATTAGTACCATATTAGTTTTACATGTGCCATTTCGATGCTTTTAAAAAAAATCTACTAACTTTTGTCGATTTATCACGTAGATGAAAAATGGAAAAAGTTTCGCTTCAGTTTCTCTACGGCGGTATTTAGTAAACAAAATACAATAAAATAGTTAAGGGATGTCGTCGGTTGATGAACAGATGCTGAAATCAAAGTGAAGAAACTCCGGTTTCTTTTCCGTCTTTTCTCTTTTCATATACGAGAGTGCAGTTTGCTGTTCTCGATATTTCAATAGAGATGAAAAATAAAAAATGTCAAGTGTCTCAAGATTGCAGATCTCTGCTCTCAACAATTCGAAATAACAACCACAAAGCACACAAAGGTCTCATTTTAACCAACAGCCCTACAAAAACAACCCACTATAATTTTCTCATTACCTTCCAACCAACTATAAACACCAGCAATCGTCCAATTGAGCAATTTCATCCATCCTTTTTATTACCCCTTCAATTATCTCACTCTAAAGTAAACCATTTTGATTTGGTTAACCCTATAAAATAAACAGCAACACGCGATTCATTCTCTCCCGAACGGAAGTTCGCCATTTTCTCTCTGTTGTCATTTCCCATCGGGATAGAAAAGGGCAAATTAATTCTTCCCCAAATGAGGTCTTCAATGCTGTTCCCATTGTTTAGACAAACCCATGCAACAATGGTTTAGGATTCAGTTAGCACTACATACAAACCATTTATTAGTTGCTTGCTTGGAGGTTTGATGAATAGTACAAAAACAGGAAGTTTTACTTGCTTTACAACATTGAGGGGGCAAGTTGTTGTTCTTATTGATATTGAGAGTTAATTACGAAAAATGAGGATTGGCATATTAATTTTTATGCTTGTATAGGGGATATTCACTTTTCGTTTTAAGTTTCACTGATAAATTTCCAGCTATACACATTAAATACAATTTTCTTGCCTTATTTACGATTTTAATGCTTTGTTGTATGGTGTATATAATAAAATTTTACCAACACTTCCCAGAGCTGAAGAAAAAGAAATCTGTTAATTTTTTTAACGAGTATCTTTGTCCTATTTTATGAAATGCGTCAACAACTGATGTCGGCACACCTGACACCTCAAAATAATAGAATATTGTATTAAAACGTTTTCGTTATTTTCTGAGTTGTAGGGACTTGTAGCATACGAATACGATTAACATATAATTTATAGTTTCAGAGTAAGTATAGGAGAAAACCCAATTGCAACTGAACTTTTACGTAAAGTTCTTTACTGCAGTGCTCGTAAATATATTGTTTCTTATATGCAAGTTTTTAAATATATTGCACAATATTAAATGATTAAGATAATGATATGGTGATCAGTATTATTTTTCATCACGTCATGGATAATGTTATGCTAACTAAAACTAAAATCCAGCGAAATCTTATGGTGGTGTCTGGTCTCCGCTGTGACTAAGTAATTCGAAAATTAGAAATGTTAATTACAGAAATCCTTTACTATTACGAAAAATTCATATAGAGCGATATACATATAGCTATACGCATGAAGACAGTGAGGATATGGTATACCTCGAAGTGATTCCCTATATGTAATATAATAATGGTTTTAATCTCGGTAGTATTATACACCAGCATAATTATGACACAATTGACACATTATTACTACAAATATTTTTTAGGGTAATTTCCTATACTTAATCAATCGGTAACTGATTTGTTTATAAATACAAATAATCAATAAAAAAAAATCTATTATGGTAAAAACACAATCCTCGTAGGTATAATTTAAACCAGCATGCAGCATACAAGCTTTGTTTTACTTCAATATTATATTCGTTCAGCTTTATATTTTCTCTGATATTTGATTCCAAACAATACACATGTTCATCACTCGTCAGTTGTCAACTGGACATCAGAAGTTGATAACTTATTTAATCGGAATCAAAAACTATAACTGGCCGAGATTTCAAAAATAGTCAATGAAAGAAAAATACATGTTGACAGTTATTAGTATTGATTTGTGTCAATGCAATTGTTGGGTCTTCCTTCCTTTATGTATATAAGTATACAATTTATATAAGACAAGAAAATGGAATAGCAAATAAATATTCACTTTCTATGAACCAGAGTGCTGCCTCCATCTATCCTATTTCCATTGTACATTATTCTAAGGGAAATATATACGTTTCGGAAGCCAAAGCAATTCACATAAAACAAGTTGGACATATTCCGGAACTCCAATTTACCGAAACTCAAGCTCGGCTGTCCAATAATCGAAATCAAATAGTAACAACCTATTTGAAACGACATATATCATATAACCTTATAAATTTGAAATGCGATTATCAAATCTATAAGTATATTGAGCGCGTTCGAAATTCACTGTTTTGTATGACAAGAAAGAACGATTCCGTGCATGTCCACCAGTTTTGACAAGCTAATCGTGATGTATTATTACAGTCTAGGAAAACTAGAAATGTACAAAATGGTTCATTGGTTCTCGAGACGTTTTATTAATTCAATGGTACACTGGTCTTTTATTATTAGAAAAGAATGTTCTCTTTTAAAGTAGAAACTATTCATGCCAATGTTGTCTATACTTAACATAAACGTCTTATCTGTAAAACATTTTACGTCTTTGAATTTTTAACGTAGTGTTTTGTTGTGAAATACGATTCGACATCTTGGGGCTGTGTGCATATGTGTAGTATGAAAAGGCGTATGCAAAATTCATGTTATTCCCAGTGTACAAAAAAGCTTGGTTAAGTTTAACGTATAATTTTTGATCAAGGCTTTCATGTAAAACTCTAAACTGTTCAGCAATTTGAATATAGAAATATGTAATGGATTTTCGTATGCCAAATACATGAATTTATAGAAATGTTCAATTTTTATTATTCTAAACTAGAAAGTAGAAAAAGTCTGCTATAGTTTACAGAAAAAAATAGTTTGAATTTTAATGTGACAGGAAAAAATAGTTTGAATTTTAATGTGACAGGAAAAACAGTATTCATGTAAAATTTGATAAGAAAACGAATTTCAAGTGAAATGAAAATTGTGAAAATTATTCAAATTACGTATAAGAACACCTCAGTATTAGCTTCCAAACTTCGGGTGCCAGCTGATGTTCGATTCAACGCTCATGTATAATTTGCTTCTGATCGCGTGTACAACTACAAAACGTTGAGAAACGCCGTTTTCCGTTCCCTGCCAATGCAGCCTTACAATACGCAAAACGCTGTGTAATTATTATACACATGAAATTGTTTTATTTAGCGGTGGTTATAATATCGCCTGTTGCTGTATTTTCATAATTATTTTCCTTGAAAGCAGACAATGCACGAAGTGACATAAAAAGGAAGTTCGAAAATAAGTTCAAACAGAAATGCTGGCAATTATGGGAGAAAAACTACGAATCTCATTATAATATTCACGTAATCATTATACAGTAGAAGCTGCTGCTTTTTTTGGATTATATATATAGGTCTCCATTATTTCGATTATTCGAATAGTTCAAACGTGTTTGCGTATTTGTTTAACAATGAAGTAAAAATATATCACAGTCGTTGCGGAAATTGCTCTTTTGGTTGCAGCCGCAGGTGAACATGTATATGATGTATTTTTATCCAGTAATTATTCTCTGCATCTGAACATGTTCTCGGTTCCGTTGTTATATACAGGTAGTATTATTTTTGATAACAAATAAAACTGTAACCTTTTATCCTCAGTCATGATATACAGATTTGTCTGTAAAATACAGAGAATAATTGTATAAAAGTGTTTGAGCATAGTGATGTAGATAATGTTACCTCAGCTGCAAAATTTATTCCATTGCCATAAAAATAAAATATAAATAAATAAAAACATTTGAAGGATGTATACATGTAACGAACCGAAAATTAGACAAATCGGTGAAACGCCTTCTACCAAATTCATTTGACCACTGACCAGCAGTAACGCACATCATCAGCAGTACACACAAATGATTATTCCTAAAACGTAACTGATCTTCCCTTGTTATTATAACTGCTGGTCGTTGAAGAATTTCCCTTAAACTTATTATTCTTATTATTGTCATTATTTTACTGAATTCGACCATTTATGTTTGTATATTACGTAAATAGGTCACTGATTCAGTGAAGTAATTTACTCAAGACAATAAGCAAATTCCTAATATCTAGTTTGTTTTGTCATTATATAAGATCATGGGCTTCTGTATAGACCAGCAGCATGTACATTTCAGTAAACTTTTACAAATATGCACCGTACTCGCGTATAATATTTTTACGAATTGGCATTGTATAATATGTATATATGATTAACCTCTCTGGTGTAGAATTACACAAAACTATATGGAGATGGGGGAAAAATAGAATGTATATGC
>JAQFYR010000843.1:0-11385 GCA_034694985.1 Campodea silvestrii
TTCTAAAATGCAGTGGTAATTTTATTATTGTCAGTTTCCTTTTTATATTAAACATAATCAATATACAGATAACATAGTGCTTGGGAAGGAGCAAGGGTTAAGATAACAATACTCATCTTGGTCATAATATTATTCATAACGGTGATAACAGTGGTTCACATATGATATACAAATACACACAGATTGATATAATAAGATGATAGCGTGGGAACTGCTGTCTTCAACATATACTGTCATCATCCTTTAATTGATGGTCACTAACAAAATTCACTTTGAACAATTTGTTGCAACATCGTCAAGCAACACTTCCACTTTTCGTTGTACGAGCCTATCGGTATTTGTACGTGTTCACAATAACGCATTTGTTGCTGTACGATTAGCTGATGTATTATCCATTGTCAAAATATTAAAAACAAAATTTACGTACAAACAGTCACGTGAATACGCATATACTAATACTGTTATATGAAGTGCTTCTAATAGTCGTCAGTCACAAGTATTAGAGCTGTCTAAAATTGTTACATACGACGTATTCTGTTTCTATATATATAAACTGCCGGCGTATGATTTGCTTCTTGGTGAGAATAGGGGATTATTCCAACCAGCTTAACTGGCAGTGTATATTAAATTTCTATGGAAATTGAATACTTAGTATTTCCAAAGTTACAATATATTAGATATTTGATACATTCTATTCAAGACCGTATATAAGAAAAATTACGGAGGGGGTTATGCTCAGGAATTTTCGCTCGGGCGAAAAATTTTACAATTTTTAACGCAAAATATGCAGTTATTGTTCGGATTTTAAGGAATTTTTCGATTTTTTCCCCAAAATTTTCTTGTTTCTTCTTTCTTTTTTCTTCTTCCTTCTTATTTTCTTCCATTTCTGGGGGGGGGGAAGGGGGCAGGTGGAAACCTAAGAACAAACCTTAAATACGGCCTTGATTCTATTGATTGTTTAGCAATAAACTCTCCTCATTACTTAAAGTTCGTTTTAATACTTTGATTTTGGATTATTGTTTGTGGTTAATACTTTCTCTGAATCAGAACATTTCTGCTTGGTTACATAAGGAAAAAATGAGTTTCAATAGATGATATCTTTCCTTGGATTAAGATAATTGTTTTAACTGCTGAATGTATCTTATTTCTCATGGGCTCTTCCTCTTCACTCCCACTTCATGTTATATCACCAGGATCGGACTCTTCAAATATTTTACTAAGATTCTTCTAAGCTTAATAATACTTTTTATTATTATTATTAAATAATTATTGGATTCATTGGTGTAGATTTCTGATTACAGAAAATGGGTTAGTCTAGACAATTAAATATTTCTCCAACATCAAACTAATTATTTAATTTATGGTCATACCCTTTTTCTGAGTGATAAATTGCAACCGGTACGTTATGTCACGCAAACTGTGTTGTATTGTAATGCAATAGACAAAGCTTCTATCACATTACGGAGGTGAAAATGCATCGAAATAATATTTAAATAAATTAGCAATTTAAAGAAAGAAATTCCGAGAGTGAAATAATAATTATTACCCGGCTAAAATAATAATTATATCTATCAGAGAAAATAATTGAATATTTACGGTAGAGCATTAATGTGAGTTCCAGCATCAGTTATTTAATTATAATAATCCTCTTATAGACTACTATTATTTGAATGTTAAAAAGGAATGCAGTAAATTATTTAAATAGCATATGTAAAGCTTATCACGTAAACTGTACTGCTCCAAAAGGCAGTCTGAGAGATTTGTAGTTGTTCATATTTTTAAATAACTCGTCTGAGGTGATCTCGAGGAGGAAAAGAAAAACACTTGCTATTTCAATGCAGGTAGTTTTAATAATAATTTTCCTATGGTACAATGGGGGAGTTAAGTGCCTTCGCGAAAGTATAACAGAAATTGGCGAGGAAAAGGCAAACAAATAAAAATTAAATAAAATAATAAATAAATACCAAATTCCCTCCTTCGGCATCCGCACCCACCCTTCCGTCGACACAGAAAAAACTTCGGCGAAAGGGTGCCTAACTAAACCCGCAGGAAGAAGGGAAAACGGCCCCCTAAAATACATAACACCAATAATGTAATAACCGCAAAACAAGAAACGGGAAAAAATGTTTTAATAAAATTTTATCTTCAGAAAGGAAGGTCGAGATCTTCATGGCTTGCGTAAACATCCAATACATCGTCCGTGATGCTATCTATCGGTGAGTGATCCAGAGAAAATCCAGGGTGCGTTAGCACCATATTAAGGCAGTCTTCCAAGGAGGACTCCACTCCATCGGCAAGGCTGCTCTGACGAAGTTGACAGCTTTCCAACTCGAGAGAATCACATTTTTCTTGTAAACAGGTGATCTTCTCCCGGAGGTCTCAGACTAAGGAAGACTCCTCCGGTGGTTGGCCAACTGTCGGATCAGTTCGACTAGGTTCGGAAAACATGACTCGGTACTTCCAGCTGTTGCGGGATACGAACATGATTCCCGGTTCTCCATCATTAAACGCTGGCGACGATAATACTCAGCGACAATCTCTTCCCAATGACTGATTTTGGTTACCACGCCTAATTCGTGAAAGGCCCGGAAACTTCTCTCGTACTTGACAGGGCAAAAACGGGCGCAGATCCAACAGATTTTCCCTGATTTGTTCTCTCGGATTCAACTCACGGGCTTATCATATAGTCTACCACCGTCTGAGTCCATAAGCAGACCGGAGAAAACTGATGAGCCGTCAGAACATCTTAAGCACATATTCTCAAGGTCGAACGTGTTTTTTGATATATTAACGTTTCTGACAATGTTTTTCTTACCAGCGTTCTTCTGTATAATACGAAGATAAAACTTTTTCTTTTTGGAACGTGCTGAGAGATCGTCGCTACACCTAATAGGGAATTTATTCATGATTAAACTGTCCACAAGCGACTTCTTGTATCTTACGTTGATAAATCTGATAATTATAGGCTTAGGAGTGTTCGGCAACGGAGATCTAACATTTAACCTGTGTGCGTTGATGATAGTGTTTACTTGAATAGCGTCCGAAACTTTAGAGTTAATGTGGTTGACTAATTTTTGCTTGAGGTTTTTCTGATTATTGCCCACATCTCGTTCGCTGATATTGTAGAGAATTATATTAGGTCTACGGGAGTAATCTTCTATGTATGAACAATTGTCCATAACTTGTGAAATTTCGGAGTAAATACGGTCATTCGATAACTTTAGCGCAATATTGTCCTCTTTTAACTCCGCAACATCTTCCCGTAGCACACGGATAGTAGAAACATCTGCTTCAATTCTCACTAACGTGTCCTTGAAACCGGCAAAGTCATTCAATAACTTTTCAAGTTTCTGGCTCTCGTTCACGGTGATATGGCATACCTGGTGTCCGCGCTGCCCAGAAGAACTTGTTATTCACATTAAGAACTACTGAAGAAGCAGTGCAAGTGTAGTTTATTCATAATTCGTTAGTTTTCGTGTATCTATTAATTGTAATTCTGCCAGCAACTTAGCGCCAGTCTAGTACACGTCCGTAATAATTTATTTTTTTATTAAATTTTGGGGGGTTACAATTTCAAAGGTGGCATGTTGGCACTTCCTCGTGACCGAGATCTGAAACCTTATTTATGATTCCGACCGAATCCTGGCACTTTCTCGTGAACGAGACCTGCTCCATGCTCTTTACCCCTGATTATTCGCCCACAGTCAAGGATATTGTTAATCATACGTTCAGTACCTAGGAGTGCGGTATTCGTTTTCAAATCTTAAAGATTATGAGGATATTCTATTTTTGATATTAGTACAATTTAACGTAAGACACGAAATTTCGCAAAACTTACAACTTCATTACAAAGTCGTTGCAAACTTAGTCGTTCTTAAAACACATAATTATAAACATTAATTGTACAACAATTCACACATATAAAATGATGATCACTTTATCAATTAATGCCAGAAATTACCTCCTGAAAACAAGAAAACTCTGCCTTTCCTTACAGGTGCAATATATTTACCTTTCTATTCGTCCTTTATTTTTAATTCCTCCTCTTCTATTTGGGGCAAGCCTCAACCAGTCACAAACTATTTTTCCAAATGTTACTTCATCTCATAAATGGAGCTGACGTAAGGGAATAATAAAGAAAGAAACTGTCATTTGATGGAAATCCCTAAAATATAGAATACAAAGTCAGTGACGGCGCCAGCTTTTTGTCCGAGGGGGGGGGGGGTCACGAATTTATGTAAATTTACAGAACTACACACAAGATTATATAAGAGTGTTTTAAACTGGATTAAGTTGTTTATCTATCACTGGTTAAAACAGGAAAAAATAAAAGAAAATAACCCTGAGTTCAAATACTTAGTCGTCTAAAAGATGACTTTATGATTGCGATGACGAAAATTTATAATCTTTCTTAGTTGAAGTTCCTTTTCTTCTGTTACTGCTCCTTTCCGGTTTACGTTTGACTGGTCACCTTCACAATGTCTCTACAATCGGTCATCATAGTCACATCTCTTTTCACATCCATTCCACATATTCATAGTTTGTAAATCATAACTGGCACCTCTCGAAAAGGGTAACGTGTCCACAATTCTTCCGATAGGGCGGATGGGCTTGCTGGTTGTAACTCATTTCTGACGTAATAATAGTTCCATATTCGTAGTTATACCATAAAAAGTAAACTTCACTGATGAATGTGTAATTCTTCTGGTTGAAAATGGTAGAAGTGATATTTTTGAAATAAAGACGAAGTTTTCCATTTTGAAACAATAAAAACCGGTGACTTGTAATGTTGTGGTATATTTTTTTTTCTATTTTGCCGAAGTAGGGTAACCACCCTCGGTTTTGAAGTCAGAACGAAGGCAGACCTGCACGATAGCCAGTTCCATTTAAATTTAACCCACGTGCTAATGTCACATTTGTTGTTTCCAAGCATCCAATTTGAATTAACTCATTTGCAAAGTCTATTTCACAAACTTTTCGCTTCTTTGCTCCAATAATATTTGATATGTAGCTATATGAAACCATCTTGTTCCAAACTAAGCATTGGAAACACTGATGACGAATAGATAATGTTTTCACAATATTTTCGAAGTTAAGAGTGATTGGTCCAACTTATGTGAAGAAAGCGTGCTTAGCTTCATACTGCATGCATCAGAATGTTTTAATTTGTTCAAATTGCCTAGTGCATTCCACACAGTCACAGTGTATGGTGATACTTATTTATTTGTTTCTACTTAAACAGCTGAGATTTAACAACTTTTTGTTTTCAGAATTATTGAATCTGCCAATTTCGAAAAATAATTGGTCTGTAGCCCTCATGAATATGTTTCGTCAATTCACGAAGGAAAGGGTTAATTTAAAAAAAAAAGGAGATGAAGGCAGCCAAAAGTTAAAAACAGCAGAAATTTGGTTTCAAATAAAAACAACTGCCAAAAAGGACAACCAATTCCTCCATTAGAACCCTTATACATGTACTATCACCACACACTGAAACCAAATCTGTTATGCTAAAAACCTATCTTAACATTATTTGCTTGTGTTATATTTCCTCTCCCGTTCTGATTTAACATTTAGTTCCATATTTTCAATTTATTATGAAATTAAAAGGATCTCAAAAGGTTGCTGGAAGCCAATAAAGGTAGACTCAGTTTCAAAGGCATTAGTCACTTACATTTAATTGCATGTATTTCTGCATTTGACATTCCTGGTCTTTCTTTCGTTCCCAGGGCAGTCTTTCATTGATACTCTGGATGCACAGCTTCTAAGGCGACTCGAATAAATTGCTCCTGGGTTGAATATTTTGCGAGTAGGTTTAAAATTCCCACTATAGTTACAACACCATTAAAGCTGAACCCTTAATTAATGGCAGTATCTGAAATAATGTAAAATTATTTTAGCCATTTTGTATAATAAATCCACGAAGCATTGCTTTATTTTCTCAAACTAACATATAACAGCTGTATATAAATTGAAAATAATTGCGGGTGAAATTTTTTATATTGATGCTGTACTTTTCAATATATTCGACAAAATGAAAAATGTTGTACCTTGGTTTTTCTCGGTTACTATATATTGCTGTAGTAACCGAGAAAAACCAAGGAACAACATGGTGTATTGATCTATCAATGGTGTTATAATTGCTTTAAAGTACATTCAATGCAATGCAGATTTTTTTTATTTATATTAAGCAAAAGTAAAACTCTTGCCAAAAAATATTTTTTTAAGAGATTTCATGAGTGTTCAGATGTGTTATGAAATTTCATTTACAACCATAAGTTCTAAATTATAAATAATGAGAAAAATCTTGACAAAACTATGCTACACATTTTTAAAGATTTTTTAATACTCAATTATCTTTGATTACATACAAAACACGTAAGAGTACTTACACTGCACATTTCTTAAATCATTGCCAGACTTTGCTTTTGAAAACAAACACGCTTATAAGAGTTAGAAATGAAAACATCCGGAAACAACATAAGAAAAAATATTCATAAATTGTCAGTATTGGTTATTTGCCGTATCTCACTTCTCTGCTATGAATTTCTTCATTTATTGCAACCAGTTTCGAGGATCATGTCCTCATTCTCAAGCACAATAAGTTAAAAAAAATATTCACATAACACAAAACATGTACCTAAGCTTATAATACAATTTGCCATTCAAAAACTTTGTGGTAATCGGACCGTTTATTTATGCGTTCGTCAGATCAGCTCAAATATTCCCAAAATCCATTAGATATATTATTATTATTGAAGTCTAATCGAAGTTCAAGATAATTCATGGAATCAGTTTCTTATTGATGTAAATATATGTTCCAAAAATATCCCTTCAAAAAGAAAACAAATATAATAAAGGAACTTTGACTCACCATGGTATTGACCACCAAGTCGGTCTCGTATTTTCACTAGTCATCTTCAGGATATGAAATAAATGAACACAGGTTTTTTGGGTTTTGTCTGATGAAATGCTCGAATCTTTTTTAAATAAGAACCTGACACGATTATTATAGGCACTGAGTGCAGAGCAAATTTCATGTTTTATTTTGCCAGAGTTCTCATTTTATACATTTTTGATGTTTGGGTGTGGCGGGCTATGATTGGCCCTATTTGAATTACATAATTTACAATAGGTTATATTTTACTAACTCTCTACATTTTTTAATATTTTGGATGGTTTTAATTTGGCATTGGTTAATGCTGGACAAATGAATGTTGCATATAGATTTCTGATTGGTTGAGTTACATTTTAATTGTTAAAAATCTACTGCTATTGGTTAACGATCACCCGAACTCCTCTCGCCCGCCGTCACTTAATATGCTGGATCTGATGGTTGGTCCTTTATGACAACAGCCATCCCGACGCCGCTACGTGTGAAAAGAAACTCTTTATATAAACAAATATTCAATCGAACGAAAGAAAAAGCTTAATAGGCAATAAAAATGTTTTAAAACTGGGGGTATCGACCTCTCCCATTGGTAAAGATAACAATTAGAATTGAATTTTCTGTTTTGGAAATCGGATATTTTATTGTTGTGTTTGAGGAATGCGTCCCCTTTTGTTTATATTAAAGGTTGTAGGCTACACGTGTATACTTTCAAATGCAAAAAGTTTAAAGGCAAGGAGGTCGAAATAGTTACTTGATACCCATGATTCTACGGCAAATCTTTATTATTTTTGTGGTTCTTGGTGAACGTTAGCATAATAAACGCAAAAAATGGCACGATGCAGAGATTGGAATTTGGGTCATTCTCCCCTATTCTTTAGTGTTATTGTTCATCTTTCTTTGCTACAAGAGTTTGTATCTGTATCACACTTCCACGATTCAATGTTTTGAGAATATTATTTCCTTTAAGATTTAATATTTGACTATAATTATCCCCACTCAACAAATTCAACACCCATGTATGTCGGACGGAAGGCGATGATAAAAATCGATCAATAGCAATGTAATTCGAAGTACAAAAACACATAGTTTAAACTGTACTGGGTAACTTATATTATTGAGTTGGTGTTCTGAACACTGCACTCTGTTTAAATCAGTGATGAGCGCAATTCAAATATAAAAGGAAACATGATTTCAAAATTAATGTTCCACTCAACTACGAATTTAACAAACTTTTTTTTCAATGCTTGCTACCTGATTGAAATGATTAATTTTATGTTGCAGCATTCTCATTGATAATTAATTGCAACGCTAACACAAGAACTGTCGTTATCAAGTGTACGTTTCGTGAATTCATTTACGTTTTTTAATGCAGGTTGTAATAGCATTTTCTAATGATGTCTTAAAATCACCTGTTATATCTCAGAGTGGAAAGACTTGAACTTCCTTATTCATTTGCGTTTGATTTGATTTGTGGGAATTCCTACATTGCTAAATCACGATTGTGTTACTCGCGTCTCCGTCCAGAACTACGAACGGCAGAAACATTTGAAGATACTCAATATATTAAGCCATGAGTAGATTGCAGATGTTCTTAATATATATATATATATATATATATATATATATATATATATATTGAAAATACTTACTCGACGAGCGCACCTGATTGAATTCCGTAATTGGGCGCAGTACGGCGCAAATCAATACCCGGATTGCGCACATAAATATACTGCAAACTAATCCACAAATCCAAAACGAACGATTGCGCACATTATGTAACTTATTAACGTAGCATAAATATTTTAAGCAATTTTCTTGGTTTATATGGGTAACTTGAGGTTTCTCTACATATAAGCAAACAATTATTCATAATTAATATTCGAAAAAAACTATAGTTGTAGTAAAAGACGTAAACAAATTGTGAAAGAAAACTTAAAAAAAACTATTGGAAGACTATGTGAGAACAAGAAAATCGGAATACTGTGCGAATAAAATTAGTTCATGGATATCAACACAACAGCTCTGACAGTAATTTATAATTATTTTATTTTCAAACAATTACATTAGATATTCCCCCCTTTCAAACACGTACATTTCTTTATTCCCAAAATATACAATCAAATGGAAATATGATTTTTTTTAATAAAATCTTTGGAAACGTGATACATGCTTGCGAGCAAGTTAAAGGAATCTGTAACATATATAGTAATATTTGTATGATATCGACATCAACCACATAAACATACAAAGTAAGTTTACTACTCTTCTGCTTCACTATAGGTAACATATGCGCAATCGTAGGTAATTCTTTCTGAAATATTTCTTCCTCCTGTGCGAAATCGTTCGTTTTATTTTCGGCTTATTTGCGCAATCGTGTTGTAGTCCCGGATTTACCTTAGAAAGAATACAACACCATCTTATCATCACTAAACTTTAACAAAACCAACTTATTCTTTAGTAGAAAGCAATAATGACAGCACTAAGCCCAAATTTATGATTTGGTATAGATGGGCTGTTGTGATCTCGTGAAGACGCAACGATAAGTTAAAGTCAGAGAATATCCGCCAATATGTCAAATTTGAAGTATTTCAAAGAAAACAACCACAGTCAGGTTTTCCAGATTTTTATTGGTGTTCGAAAACGCAAATGAGGAAGTTGCTATTATGGAATTTTTAATTTAAAAAAAAAAAAACTTTTTGAAGTTGAACAGTAACCATTCGAATGGCAGTAATAATAAAATAGAAACACTTTGTCTGCTGTCCTAGTGAACTTTTGCAAAACATAGATAAAACATCAAACATCAAGGAGTCAGGGTAATAATAATAAATTATGCAGCCTGAGTGAAGAGAGGAACGAGGTTGTAACTTAAGTATTTGTGAATTATATTTCAGTTTCATCTCTTTCAATATAGTTTCAATATAGTTTACTCCATTCCCTATCATCCATTTATGTCATAATTTATATTTTTATCAATGCCAAATTGTAAAAGTTTGTAAGCTGTTCATAATATACGGAATTTCAAGTAAATATAAATGTTAACGGAAGGATAAATATGTAGGATAAATGAATGCTTTATCCGGAGTCAATTTAAGACAGAATTGTTTTTTTATGTTTTTATTAATTATAGGATTAATAGATGTTTAGTTTTACGTTTTTAATAATAAGTCTATTATTCCTATGTTTTGCATAATTGCATATTTATACTAGTTGCTGTTTTTGCAACTTCCATGTATATCATTCATTTAGAGACAAACAAAAATGAAAAGTATTGTTACTGTATTCTCCTCTGCATATAGTACCTGCATACAGGACTTGGTGTAACTTGGATAATCATACCGCAGTACTCCAAACAAAGTATCATTGTGATCAATTACTTCTAAGATATAACGTAATTGATGAAACAGTGACAATTTAACAGCTGTTATTTATACCCAGGCACGTCGGAACTCCTTTTTGACAGGGGGGGCGAGACTGAAATTTCCATTTGCATATTATACATCACAGTACACTAATATACTCATACGGAGTACTTGTACATAGTCAAGATCCATCGACCGCTATATAGGATATTGCAATAATTGGGTCAAACTTTAAAAATGGGGTATATCGGAGCGCAAGACTTCTAAAAACACCACACAACTTTGAAGTTTGTTGAAAAAACGAAGAAATTACGTAAAATAAAGGCGAGCGTAGCGAGGACAAACTTTTTGCTATTTTTTTTATGACATTTTGATCAAGAAATCTTAGAATAATACGATGAAAATTAAAGTACGTTTTATTATATATTGGAAAATCAATTGCATCTTGCTAAGTTTCCTGGTGAAAATGAGGGGAAAAGACGAATACATTACGTAAAATAAAGCCCGAGCGAAGCGAGGCTGAAAGTTTTTGCTGTTTTTATGACATTTTGACCTAGAAAGCTCAGAATAATATGACAATTAAAGCATGTTTTACTATATCTTGTACAATCAATTGTATATCTTGCAAAATTTCCTGGTAAAAATCAGGAGGTAAAGAAGATGATATTATGTAAAATAAATCCCGAGCGAAGCGAGTGCGATTTATTTTTATTTTTATGATATTTCGAATTTTCGATCAAGAAATCTCTGAATAATATGAAAATTAAAGTATGTTGTACTATATTGGGCCTATTGTAAAATCAATTGCATCTTGCTATAGGTTTCCTGGTAAAAATCATGGGGAAAAGACTAAAACATTACTCGTCGTAAAATAAATCCCGAGCGATGCGAGTGTGAACTTTTTATTACTATTTTATGACATATTGATCATGAAAGCTCTGAACAATATGACAAATAAAGTATGTTTTACTATATATTGTAAAATCAATTGTATCTTGCTAATAAGTTTCCTGGCAAAAATCAGGGGGAAAAGACGAAGATATAGCAAAATAAAGCCAGAGCGAAGCGAGGGCGAAATTTTTGGTTATTTTATGACATTTTTATAAAAAATATATCTTTATAATATGAAAATAAAAG
>JAQFYR010000844.1:0-11383 GCA_034694985.1 Campodea silvestrii
TTCACTACTGCAATATTATAAAGAAGAATTTAAGAAGAAAAAAAAATAATACACATAACTTTCCATGACAGAGACTTCACTCGATTTGTTGGGAAAATTCGTTGATGCAACTGAAACAAAGCCTTACTGCATCAAAAAAGTTTTAAGTTAAACTGAGTTTAAATCTATTATACTAGTTCTTTCAATATATTTATTTCTGCAATTCAATTATATATATATATATATATATATATATATATTACTTAATTGAGCACTTTAAATGCCTGAGAGTAGTACCATAAGAAGACAGCAGGTTATTCATGGACGACCAGAGGGGGTAAGGGGCGCACTTGCCATCACCCCTGGACTTTTATGCAACTAAATATGTTAGGAAAAATTGAAAGAAAAATGAGAAAAATCTCTAAAAAAATCCGATTTCTTGGCTAAAAACCTTTAAAAAAAATTACGCTTTTTCCAAAATAAAACAGGGGAAATTTTCGTCCTCGCTCCGCTCGGTCGGAACAGGTAGGGTATTCTTCTTCCACTACGCACTAGATGTCATTAAATTGACAAAAAACCCTTAAAAACTACACTTTTTCTAATTAAAAACGAAATTTTTCGTCTTCGCTCCGCTCGGATATTAAAGGCCTTCGACTTCGCACTTGAATACTTTCTTGCCCTTGCACTTTCTTCTGTGGGCACCCTTCTAAAACGAGACAGATCATTAAAATCAAGGTTGATTACTTCTTGAAGAAACCACTTAGTTTGCAATTGACAAGGCCCTCTCCCCCCTCTTGGGGAGCCTACGAAAAGTCAGTCTTTAATACTATAGCAGCTCTGATTTTCACTGAATTTAGCTTCTATAATACGGCGGGGCCCCCTTGTGCATTTCCCGACTGGGCCCCTAGTATGCCAGTCCGCCACTGCCCCTTACTTACTAATGAATTCGAAATTATTACCCACTGACATCACAATACATGGGTGAATACTTTTGTGAAGGAAATGTTGTTCACTCGATAAACTCCTAAGTCATGTCATTGATGGCAACATCTCATAATTTCTTATGTACCATCCATTCCACTCCTCCAACCATGACTTCCATTCAGTGCTGAATTATTAACAATAACACAATTAAATAGTTATATGAAGTAATATTAAGGACTCTCCCTAGTCAAACATTAGCCCTATCTTCCCCATGTTAGATGAGTATTCTAATTGCGTTAAAAATTCATTTCTATTTTTATATTACTTCAATATTTTGCGTAATATTCACCATGTTAAAATCAACCTTAAATATAGGAAACTAGTTATTCTAACAACAGGCAAACCCAGATAATGCCAATCTCTCACAGTATGCAAAGTTTTGTAAATATACATCTTGTAGTTTTAACGCAATTAGAAAACTCATTTAACATGGGGAAGATTGACCAGGGAGAGTCCTTAAAGCTACAGTTCGTAAATAAATAACTACCCGGTAAAAGTCAACTATACTGTCAATTATCAGCCAGTCACTCTGGGGTTTTGACTGCATATACATTCTCTCTTCTACATAGCTTAATAACGTAACCAAACTTCTACCACATCAGCAGATATTCCAATTATTTTCCACACGCTTTATTTCCCATTTGAAATATTTAGCGAATACTCATGCTATGGTTAGCGAAAACATTAACGAATTCGAGAAACGCTTTTAATTTAGCCACATATTATACCCTTGTTGCACGTACTGTAATGTTGATTTTGTGGATTTCATGGTGATTTAACATTTTTATTGATTTTGTAGGCTGATGTTGTTGCTTCTGTGCAATCTCCCATGGATCATCGGTTGATGTAAATTAGCTGTGTGAAGCAAAAAAGAAAGTTGGAAAACACGTTTACGGTAAAGTTTCTTGAAAGTCTGATATATATTTTTCTTTAGTTGATTGTTGAATTGTGCAATAAGTGACAGACCGTTTTCTTTAGGCGATAAGAACGATTATTCTTTTTTTCCTGATAAAAAGTTGTTCTATATAAAGTGAATTGTTGTACTTATATAGACGGAGAAACTTTCTTTGGATAAAGCAGTGAGAGACTCTGCGGGGTTGCGCACTATCGCAGTACGGCATACACTTTAGGCCGTTTGGCGCCGCAGTACAGCGAAGTGTCACAGTAACAACCGAAATGTCCTATATAATATCCAACGCTGTACGACCACAGTATTCATCGCAGTATACGTTGTACACTTTTTTTTGTTAGCGCGGCCCCTCGGGAGTTACTATAGGCACCTTCAGACAGAAATTTCCGTAAAAACTTCTAGCTTCTAGATTCAACGAAAAACCGAAATGGCACATATCCAGATATTTACTTCTTCCTTTGAAGTTTTGGGTTTCAGGAATCGTTTTAGAAAGTTTCTTTACTTCTGAAGTTTCAAGTAGACAACGTTCGCATTTTAGAATTTAAATAAGGATGGCTGCAGGTTAGTGTTTTAAGGGATATTTTGACGTAAATTCGTCTTTATATTTACGTAAAGTACATGTAAAATATTTGAGGTTTTTAGGTAGTAGCACTGAAGTTGGATCTTTTCGGTGCTTGAAACTGAGAAGAAAACGAATTTTGCTTGTAATTTTCTAATTTGAAGTATGTGATGATATCACTGTTCTTGACATCGAAGCAGAATTTCTAATTCGGCATGATCCCCCCACTGTTGTGGAGGAGCTCAAGGAAGTGATATGATATTTTAGGGAATTTTTTAGGATATGAAACTCGAAGGAATAATAGACAATCATTTACGTGTCATCTGTTTTGTTTGAAATCATACAACGATTAGTACGTATTGTTTCAAAACTATAGTTACATGTATTGCGGGGGAAAATGTGAGACTTCAGCTTTTGTAGATTATATGTATTTGTAGTTTTATAATTTTTGATAAAATTACATTTTTAGTTTCAAAAGGCATTGGTTATTCTTAAATGATGATACTTTTCCTACAAATTCTTGGCACGCATTCTAGTTGACTGATTAATGAAAAATCCTACGATGTACGTTTAGACAGAAGCTAGTGGGATTTTAGTACATGACTTGTATATATCGTGATGTAGCATTTGCTAGCTTCGTAATAGATTTAGGAAGAAATTGCTATTACAACACGGCATTAACTACGTTACAATGTCTGATTCCTTTGAAAGCACAGTTACAACCTGTACACTACAGAATACAATCTTAGGAAGATTACGTAGTAATCTTATTCTTCTTAATATATTAACTTTACGTAGACCCTTTATAATTATTCCAACGTAATACCACAAGAATACGCAACATTCATATACTACCGGAAGCTAATTCTGACTACTCAGCACAAAGTGTTCTACAAACAACAGATAAAATCAACTTAACATTATCAATACAAACTTACTACCAACTTATTATATACTTCATATCTCTGAACTTACTAACTTTGTAAATATCCAATCAAAAGTTAATATTCATTTACAAACCCGAAACAATAGAGCAAGACTCCTTATCGTAATGTTATTATATATCACAAAAGGAAACGTGGTTATTTGATGGTGTAGAATGTTTATTTATAGAACATTTCACTTGCCATATTAATCTCTTCTTGTTGAGTACACAAAAGCAAAGTTTGTTTTTCTATGTCCTGAAAAAGCTCAGAGAATTAAATTAAGTGTATAGAGATTTATCCTGAAGGATATGGTTTAGAGTGACAACGGTGAGAGTATGTTGACATCTTCTTATAAAATATTATTGATTTTATTGAAAGTGATTGTGAAGTGCTGATATAAACAGAAATCGATATAATTGGGTATTGAGTGATAATATACGAAAACAAATCAACTTAATGTCTTGAATCACTAAATGTTAGTGAGGGAATACGTAGTGCTGTTTGGATAGAATATGAACGATAAATTGAATAGTTGTACTTTCGTAAATTTGAATAGAATTTTGACAAAATTTATGCTTCCCAAAGAGTTCAAAATCTATTCATTGCATTGCTGTTTCACTAAATCGTTTTCGTGACAATTAATCACATTTCTCGAAAGTCCACTAACGTTCATGGAATATCACAAAAGCGTATTCTTTTCGATTGGTGTTGTTTAATTAGGCCTACAAGAAATAGTTTAACAGTCTAACGTACTGTAATATTACATTGCCCCTTTTGCAGTATGAGACTGCCTAGCAAAACTTGTTATGATATGCTACATTACTACTTTTTAAGCTGGATAAAGCACCCATAAGGTTATTATGAAATGTAAATTTTGTACTGAATATTAGAGGATGATAGGATCAAGAATGCAGGTATTTTAGTCGGTGGTCTGCCGAACATTCCCATACCCATATCCTATACATAGGTGAAAGTAATCCGTTGACGCCTGAGGTGCTCAAGGATGGTAAATCACCTGTCTGCTTGATCTTATCATCGTCTAATATATAGTACAATATTTATATTATACTACATTACCTTCAATGCTTAAAATGTGAACAATACTATACGTGATATTTTCTAAAGCGGAATATGCAAATCAAGGAACATCGCATGTATCGTAACTTCCTCCGAACTTGATACTAAATGGTCAAGTTACTCGTTACGTTACGTGTTACATTGCAATGAAATGCTGGTATTGATGAGCTACTGCATGTTTTACAGGATGCAAAGGAAATTGGGACAAATGTATATTTCGTAGAAGAAGTCAATATACAGCTATCTGGATTAGCCATGGTATATTTAATAAACATCATACGCTGCTTCTGAATCAATGGAAACCTATGGTAGTAAATTGAAAATTGCTTGACTTTGAATGATGTGTTACCAGACTCAGCAACATTTCAACTGGAGCAAGTAGAATGGATTAAAGCACCAGTCGAACATCAACTTGCAATGCCAAATTCAGAAACAAAATCAACTCATGTCAGATGTCTTAATACATTACAGGCATTAACCCTATTAATAAATTAAAGGTTCATTTATATTAAGTCACCAACAAAACATCTCGACCCATTTGCAAAAATAATAAATTTAATTTTACTTTAAGTGTAGTAATGAAAGATGCTTAACTCATGAGTAGCGAAAACACTACCACCTGAATAAAAAAAAAGAAGATCGCACTGTTTCCTTTAAAACATTTCTTTCTCCATTTTCAAAACCTAGTGAACCTGAAGAGGTATCTTGCATTACAATTAGACAGGAGATTTTGGCGAAGTCTCATTCTCGGGACTTCGCTGAGGGAACATTCATTGATATGTTTTTCTATGAGCTGAGATCAAGTGATTTCGTGAAATCTTGAGACACATGAACTGAAAACTTACAACTTTGATATGATATGAGGAAATTGGAATTGTCTTCAATCGAGGCTTGAGGGCTGGATACAGAAATATGACCATTGTTGATACGGAAGGTGTGACCCTAAGAAAAAGTGACGTGTTTAAATAAGAGTATCGAAAATTGGAAATATATTCCATATGAAATAAATCAAACAAATTTTCCAAAAAATTCCAAGAAATACACTATATCCGAATTCCCTGCTACGAATCAAATTCGTACAGTCACGCACTATGGCCATGGGAAGATCAATAATTTAGCATCAGCAGTACTTATTCAATGTTTTTACGTTTCCTTTTGGTTGCGTATGTGTATATAAGGGGGGAGGGTAAGTAACTGATGATATACTCAGAGCCGGATTAAGGACGTCCGTGGCCCCCGGCCAAATTGAAAATGGGGCCCACCCCTACCGTGCACCACCTTCACTTCGAATTTCCGTAAATCGGATTGAAACTTTCAAAAACGTCTTTTAAGTTTTTAACACTATATAGCTGCGTGTAATCGATGAAAATCTTATTATTAAAAGATGTGAATTTACTTTGCCCACAGAACGTGTGAGATGTGAATTTACTTTGCCCACAGAGCAACGCTACTTAGAAATCCATAATATGCCTGTGATAGTAAAAGAAACCCGAAATGCAGACAGAGCCTTTCTGCCTTTGACATAGAAATTAAGAGAAATAAGGTATTTGATTCTGATAAAGAAGTTGACCAAGCTCGAGCGGAGTGAGTGCGAAAAAATTCCATTAGGATAATTTAAAGCGCAAATTTCTCACGATTTTTTGTATTGAATTTTCGTTGATATTAATTAAATTTTTTGGGGGATATGAAGGAATATTCAAGTTATGCCTTTTTGTGTTCTTCACGAGCGAGGTCAAATATACTCAGAGCTATTATTGTAACATTTTATTGGCCTAAGATACAAAAATATAATTTTACATAATACAGGGCGTCCCATAAGCATCGAACCAGCTGCTGTTGATATCTCGAAAACGTTTCATATTTCGCCAAAGGTGTAAATAAGAAATTTGTGTCAAAAATTCAGTTATTTTAGATGTAAAATGAATCAAAGTCACATTGTCAACGTTGCCATCCGCAGCTGAAGCGATGTCAACTTCCTTATAATAGTAGGGAATCTCCATTGACTTCGGGGACAAAGTTATAGAGCCTTCAATTTCACATCCAGAAAGTGTAAATAATGTCTCAATATTATTTTCATTCTAACTAGGTTATTTTGGTTCTATAGTTGTCAGATTTCATTCACATTTCAAGCTCGTAACGATTTTGAAAGAAGAATATAGTCATCACTCATCTGAGTTTACAAAATACTATTTCATTCATTCTTTCATTCACTATATATTGAAAATCTGGTAACTTTGAAAGCAAAATGGTCTATTTAGGGTTAAAATTATTTTGGGATGTTTACACTTTTTTGATGAGTCCACAACATTTCGTCCTAAGTCAAAGGGGGTTCCCTTTTATTATAAGAAATTTATCATCGCTGCAGCTGGCAACGTTGACAATGTAACTTTGATTTATTTTCCATCTATAAAAGAATGAATTTTTGCACAAATTTCTAATTTACACCTTTGACGGAAAATCAACCGTTTTCGAGATATTCAGCTGGATCGATATTTATGGCCTATGGAACACCCTGTATTTGAATGAAGCACCTTCCTTCTTAATACAACTGAAGAGTATGTTCACAATTTCTTCGATATGCCAGATTAAAAGGATTATTTAGTCAAAAAATAATTGGGCTGAACTCGAACATACTCTTTGCTGATAAGCAATTTTGCCGAACCTCTCTTCAAATTCTATTTAAAATTCGATTTGCTTGTACATTTTTTTTCAATGCAAATTTGATTATAATCTGTTGTTCTAAGCCGAGTGGAGATCCTTTTCCACAAATGTAATTTACAATGGGCCCTGCTAGGATAGACGAAATATCTTTCAAAATCAATCTGAGACCAACGTTTGGTTGTACATTTCTTCCATGTCCATTTCTTTTTCAAAACCGTCAACTTAGACAAAAAAATAATGTTTTATTTATATTTGAACCCCCTTGTATGTGTTTATTTGAAGTGGGATTTGTCTTAAAATGCTGTATAATTAATGCAACGATGCCTGTTAATAATAACAAACCTTAATTTGGTATGATTTATACGGGGATTACGGGTCGTTGAAGCCGAAAAATTATATAAATTTAGTTTAATGCACCTTGAAACTAAAAAATATATTTTATGCATTTATTTGAGCCACAATAAACAATTATCCCTGTAGAGTTTCATTTTTCCTCGCTATATATTACTATATTTTAGTCGAATCCGTCCCTTATAAAGATAAACTAGAGTATTGGTATCTCGTATAAACTACAGAAATATAAATCGAACTTGGAAATTTTCATGCGAGACAAATGCGATAATACCATCTATATGTGTAATTAGTTACATTCGTAAATGACAAGGAGGGGCCCCCGAAATCACGCTTCTAGAAATTAATAGCATTTTTTTTCTTACTATTCAGGAACCAAGAATAAGTAATTACTTTTTATAATAATATTTTATTTTTAATTGAATAATTTATTCTTTTTTATTTCTTTAGTTTTTTTTTCTTCCCAGATGGGGCCCCCTTAGAGGTGGGGCCCCCGGCCATGGCCAGTTTGGCCGTTACGTTAATCCGGCCCTGACTGTTACGAATCTTTATCAGTCATCCATCCTCCATGATGGGACTATGGAAAGTGATCGCAGCGCCCCAGCGCAGCGGACGTTGACATCGCGAATAGAGTTACATATACGAACCCGAAGGCAGAGTTAAATATAAAAAAATATCAGTCCGAGCGAAGCGAAGACCGAAGTTTTTTTTAAAGCTTTATCGATTGAAATCAGATTATTATTTATATTGTATTTTGAAAACAATTTCTGTATTGAAATTTTTTCATTTCTTTATTCTTCATTTTTTCCTAATATATGGACCAATTTATTTTAAAATCGAAATTCCCTGACAATATTTGGAAACTAATTTCTCTGATATCTCGGATAATTGACACTCTGGTGGGGTTTGAATGAAAGTCAATTCACACCTAATACAACGTATCCAAAATTTTGGAGACTCTCCTGCACTGAAAAGACGGTATTCCTGTTTTGCTCCCCTTTTTCCAGTTCCCCAGTGCAGTGGCGTACGCAGGATTTGTTAAAGGGGGGGGGTTATTGTAAAATATTTAAAGCCGTAAAATGTAATCAATTCCCGAGCGCAGCGAGGGTGAAATTTTTTACGTTTTTTAGTCAAAATTTGCTAATATAAGGGATTTTTTTTAGATTTCTTATTTTTTTTTACTTCTTTTTCTTCCTATTTTTACTTCTACATGGCAAAAATCATAGATCACCAGGTGCAAATGTGCATTAAATCATGAAATTTAGGAAATACTGTAAGAAATTAACCCCGAGCAAAGCGAGGTCGAAATTTTTTACGTTTTTAGAGCAAAATATGCAGAATTATGACATAGTTGATGTCTTCCATGGGGGGGGGGGTTAACCCCCGTAACCCCCCCCCCCTTGCGTACGCCACTGCCCCAGTGAGTAGATGCACCGTTGCGTTGTTAATTGATTGTTTGCACACTATTTGTATAGAACAACCTTGGATAGGTGTGAATTAAATTTAGAGCGTAACCACTGCATGTTCACCAGGCTTCCACTATTGGGGATAGACATTTACTTTAATATACAGTATAGAGTAATAAAATAAGACATCATTTATATCCAAAAATCCATTAAATAGTTTCAGTTATACTGATACAAAATTATTTTTAATATATGAACAAAACAATGTGGTGCTTTTGAGAAAAATTATTTCCATATAACAAAAAAACAATCATATTTTTCTAAGCGACCAAATATGGTACTTTTTGAGAAAAATAATCATAATCATCAAATTATACACATATTTTTCACATAAAATCTAATTTGTTTACAATGTGGAATCCCTGAAATGAACATATTATATAAGAAAGCAAAATATATTAAAAAATGAGTGTTTTATTTTCCTATGGTAAATGATATTGTAAGTAATATTAGAAAGTGTTTCGGGAAAGTTGATCCAATTTATAACATACTATTTTTTCAACTGGAAACATATTTTACCTTTAGTTTTACTTTAAAACGACCCTTTATAACTTCGCATCACTCGGTAACCTTGGGAAATCCCCAAAATAAATAAAAACACATTATTCCTGCAATTATAAAAAGTAATTTATTTACAAATTAGCAACACTTTTAATAAAAGGAAGGCTGTACGTCACCCATGCATCAAAACGCTTTTTTATAGATAATATATAATATATATTTATTTATATTATGCTTTTTAATATATATATATTTATATGAATTCGTTTTTTTATATATATAAATGAAGCTTGAGAGCAGACAGTGAATTGAACTGACAATTTAGACATGCAAAAGACAGCGGAAAAAACGGAAGCTATTCTTTGCCGGTGACAATGATTCGAAAGGGTTTGAAAATGTGTTTTATGTGTGGTTTTGAAACTCTTGGTGAAATTTTTCCCGCTTTTTTTTCCTGCTGGCACTTGTATAAACACCTTTTCCAGTAAACAATGGTATATTTAAAACAATAATATTACAGTGGTAGGATTAGATTTTAGTAACTGGACGATTGAGCGTGAAAAAATATATTAGAAATGTTAATATCGAATAAAAGTTTACAGTGTCTACTTTTTAAGGTAAATTCAGAAAAATGTGTCTACTGGTGTTGTTTTTTCAAATTGCATTGGTTTGGGCGCTATCGACCCTTCACTGGGGTTTTAATTTCGAAGGTATCGGTATAATTACGGTTAATAATTTCAAACATTTTTATTCTCCGAAATAATTAACAATTTTCAACAATGGCCAAATTTATAGCTTGAAAATGTTATAATAAGTCTCACAGAATTTTGGTCTTCAAATTCCACTAAAAAACTTAAATTATTAGTTTATTTCTAAGCAGCCGCTTTATCAAAAACCTGCAATATGTAAATAGGGAAATACACAAGCTGCATATTTAGACATTTCTGCACATGCGATTAAAGCACGGTAATATTCTCAAAGTTCCCTCTATTTATAAATAAATTATATTGAAATAAATTTTATCAGTTATCCGATTACACCAATAAAAAACTACTACCTGCACACTATCAATTTCAAATCTAAAAAAACTTTTCGAGCAACAACTCACATTAAACACATCACAAAATTATGCTTTTGGTTATCCGGTATCCAGCCGGATATATTTTAATTAACCGACAGTTATCCAGCACCCGTCATGTCTATAATCTACACCCTTAAATATTACTTTAATCGACTCCAGTTAACCGATTATCAATCGTCCAATCACTATTAACATATTTATGACATTTACATAAACATAATACCAGGTCACATAATGACATCAGGAAAAATCATTGTTATACAAATAATATATGACAAAAATACCTACTTGAGCTTTTGTTTTTTTTGGTAATATTAACAATACATTATAATTATGATGATTGGCTCAAAACCCAGAAATAAAAAGGTGTGAAAAATTAAATTATAACTGTCCAGTTACGAAGCATATTGTGCTTGAAAAGATTCATTCGTGTGGGGCTATTTTTGCACATGTCTTTTTTTTCTCTTTTTGAAATTTCCTGATTTTCAATTTATTTTTAAATGAAACTTCTATTATTAAATAGATCGGGAAATCTATTTTATGCAAGAATTGGTGACTAAAAGCTACGTGGTATTGGCTAATTGTGGGGAATTTTTTTTATTTTTATTTCTATTATTATATGAATTCAAAAGGGAGTTTTCTTTCTTTTTTTTTTCAAAAAAATTCTATTTTTTAAACGGAATGGGCAAATAGAGGATCTATTTTTGAAGGTGCATTAATGAAGTTTTTCCAGTATTTTTTGCTTTATTTTCCGAGAATTTTCTATTTATCTACATTATTTATCTATTCTCATGTTTGAAAAAGGTTCATTGAATTTTTTAACAATAATACAGCTCTTTTTATGGTCCATTCAAAAACGTAACGTACAATTCTTTACGATAATAATCTTCT
>JAQFYR010000845.1:0-11377 GCA_034694985.1 Campodea silvestrii
ATATATCGATCAGTTAAATTAACCAGCAGAGGCGTAGATAAGGTTTCTAAAAGGGAAAGTCGATCCGAGAACATTCCTCAAATTATTTTTTTAATAGTCTTGGTCGTTTGTGCTATCAGCTTGGTTACATCTGTCTCCTAATAATTATGTATGTCAACCGGTTAAATTAATCAGTTGTGTAGCTAGAATTTTCCAAGTAGGTGTCGATCCGAGAACAAGAGACGAATAGGGGGAAGGTTTTGTATTTTTAGAAGAAAGTAAGAAACTTCAAGCGATTTTCAATATATAACTTTTTATGTTCTCCCATTTTCCCTTTTTTTCGATTCCATCATATTTCAATTATTAAGAAGGGTTGAATCTCAGCAAGTTCTTCTTCTCCGTAACAGAATTTAAAATAAAATAAACTATATTATTTTCGCATGACTGATGCTATGAACGAAGCTGATGGAAGATTAACGCAGCAAAACATGTGATAGTTTATTCATAGAAGCTGTGTAAGCACGAGATTTTATACATCAAAACAATGCTGACTTAGTATCAGCAATTCAGGATGTTGTAACACACAAGCATTACTTTGGTAGAAACAGTTTCTGATCTAATATCCCTGTAGATTATCGTTAATTCTTCTTTTTTTCTGATTAGAAACCCGATTTCTTCCTTTCTTATAAGTTATTATATTATCTTTTTATGCTACTGACAATTTACTTTTAAAGGCAAAGTATATGTGGGCTAAGCCATTTAGATTTTCGTATCAGGCAAACTTACCCCGATCATTGACCCCGGGATGCCGGAAATCTCACCGCATGTACATTGGCACCCGTTATATTAATCTCGTGATAACTGGTCTATTTCGAATAAACATTGATCACTGTGCTTACAGACCCGCTGTTAACTTTTCCCCGGTACAACGGTACTAATTTGCCTCTTGCACCAGTTGGTTTATTTCTGGTTATTTGATTCACTTATTATCTGTGACTTGGAGACTGAGTGGTAAGATCACCAGATCAAACTTTGTGCATGATTTTCTACTCTCTACTACAGAGATACAATTTTCACACTAAATGAAGTTAATTCTTCACGTTTTTGTTTTTATAAATTAAGTAATTTAAAATATTGTTGTTGCAGCGATAGTTTCATGCAATGTCAACCAAATTGACAGCATTCACTACACAGCTTCACGAATATTATTATTATCATTTCTATATCCGTGATATAGAATTATGCTATTTTACTTAACACAGCTTAACATCTGTTAAGTGTACATCTACGAACAAATACATTTTTAGAAGGTAAAACTGTCTGACTTTCTTATTACCTCTGCAACATATTTTGCATTCCAGATAATTACCAGTATATATTGATTATTGAAATACAAATTGTAAATTTTTCAGTTTCAACCATGAGCGATCCATAAATAACAAATATTTATACTATTTCTTAGTACATCATAAAAATTATGAATGCATATTTTAAGGTTTGAACATGAAAAATTGAAAATACAGCATGTTTCGCACTCTACTTATACAGGGGTCTGGGGATAAAGGCGGTTTTAGGATTTTGGAATAGGGGAAGGGGGGGAGAAATTAAACGAAAAAGATATATTCGTATAAAAATTTCCCGAGCGAAGTGATGGCGAAAATTTGCAAGTATTTATGGAAAAATGTGCCAATTTCACTAGAATTGTTAAAAATCTGCATAGAAATGTTGACAAACGTCCGCAAGGGCGAAATTCTTTACGTTTTTCAACTAAATATTCGTAGTTTCGTACAAACCGCTTCAGAATAATTACCGTAGTTTCATATGGGGCAAGGGACTTGCCCCCTGAATCGACATTGACAGGCTAGTTGGTACAGTGAGCCAGTTGATACAGCAGGTATCCCCAAGTTGACACAGGGCCTGTTCAACAGGGGATCACTTTACATGGAGCAAGTTGATTCATGGAACTATATTATAACCTAGAGAATGAAATTTACGGGGACCAATTTATATTACTAGGCGGTATCAGTTTTGTGATTATTATTCTATACCGCGTCTCAAATGATTGATTCTCCACAGTTTTTAGATGGCCACTTCACACAGAAACTTAGATATTAAAAGACACTTTCCTGTGTTTCTTTAGCACAATCAAGTATTTTTTTAACTTGAGCAAGAATGAAACTTATTATTTATTTATTTTGATACAGAAAATAAAAAGTGAGTTCAGTTAGCAGACGATCGGTTGACTTAGAACATGTATCTGGACTTAGAACATGTGTCTGGAATTTTCAGACACAAAGGACGAAGCCACAAGGATTATTATTAATAATAATGTTAATTAACGTATAATCGAGAAAACTCAATAATTAAGTGCAGTAGGTGATCAAGGCTATTCAACTTCTCTTACAACGTAGGTGCTGTGAACGTCTTGGTAAGTATAATTATGTTGGATCCTAAAACGTAAGCATTAAGCAAAGACTTGTCAAAGTACACGAAATGCATGCAGAGCAGGTGATGATGGAAGCTCCAAGACTGTCATGACAGTGATAGCAATGAAATAGGATTCCATTTAACATAAACTGAATTAGGTCGTATGTGAGCTATTATTATTACGTTTTAAGCTTCTACACACCTTATATTTCAGCTAAACCAATACTATCAATATACGTAATTTATTTCCAATGCATTAAACACCTAATGGGTAAATTAAATTAAGAAAATCAAAATAATAAATTATACTGAACGGTATAATTAAGTAAATGTGAATTTACATGTCAGGCGGCTTTAATTAAGTAGACTGACTAAGGGTGCTTCCGGAAAAGAAGAAAATTTCTACACTTGGCTGACAGTGACTTCGTCCTGTACCCGGATTTCTTTCCGAACGCAATTTCTTACAGAAAAACGGTCGAGATACAGCTGCTAGGTATTTAACATTTTATTCCATCTAAACTTGATATAAAAATCCAACCAGTTCAAAAACGGATCTTAATTTAAAGATAAAGACTCAATGAATGCAAAATACTGTTAATTTATTGTAAATCAAAATATTTTTACAATACCGTGTCCTTGCTTCGGTGAACCCCATTCTATGAACATAGATCACTTCTTGGCCAGAATGAACATGAAACAGTCGAAATAACCAATTACAGAGGTGCTGGCACCTTGAAATATATTTTACTGATCTTAAAAACATATTCACACAATACTACGAAGAATGGCCATTAAAAACAAAAGAAATAGGAAAAAACAAAGCCGCGCCAAGACTTTTGTTCGGTCATGGAGGCAGCCAATTAAAAACAGAATGAACCATTAGCCACTGAAAGTGTACGCAGTGTATCTTTTTCCCACTGACAGTGGCGTAAGAAATTTCTGCGTTCCCGGACAACTTTTCTCTTACGAATTCTTAGTTTCTGGACGCTTTTCCTGTAAGTGGGGTAAGAATTCTTCGTTTCCGTAATCGCCCTAAAATTATTACAAAAATTATATCTTATTTATGAAGTTTCAAACATCAAAATAATACAGTTTTCTCTTGTCAGATTGAACATTTTCCGTAAATAATGAGAGAATTTCTCTATTCTTCTACCAGATTGACGATCGTTCAAATTAAACAAGTATTCCAGTTTCCCTGTTTGGCACTGTTTCAATATGAATGTAGAGTAATAAATATCGAATTTAGAAGTTTCATAGATTGGTTTGCCTTAAGAACGTACAAGAAGAGAATGTTCGAAGTAAAATTAATAACAAGTTATCAAATTTATCACGGCACAATATAAATTACTGTGTTGTGCTACTATCCATACCCGTGGTGATGCCATGATTACCATATTATAAGAAAACGCATACGGGACGTATATCTGGTCTTATTTCATATTGATTAGGGTAACTGAAAAGTTGTACAGCAAGTTTGTTAAACATTTCGATTATGAACCAAATTCCCTCTCTCCTTAATGAATTTATTCTCACAATCAAGAGCGCCACCAGATCATAAAATTTAATCTAAGCACATGTAGCATGAACTTGATTAGCGTAAACAGAAATAGCTACGCTGTAGTTGAAACTGTGAAAAATAGTTAAAAGCAGTTAATATAATTTCAAACCGCCGTCAGTGTATTAAGAAATTGCCGTATTTATACACGGAAATTCTACTATATACACAGGTATAGGATATAATCCTATTAGATAGATTATTACCTTTTCAGATAATTTAAATTTGGATACTGCCTTCTATACTCAGTGTTTTCCGTTACATAAACCCTGGAAACTCTCACGCTAGTTAATTCTTTAAGTTCCGAATGAATCTAGCTTCTTTCTTTATAGTTACATAGTTTCTTAAATTGCTCACGAAAAGTGTATGGACGTGTACTAAAAATATTGTCCCAAATAATTATGTAAAGTGACAAAAATAAATGTACGAAATACGAAAGCCAAGACAATTTTCTTGGCCGTGAAACAGTTTATATTGTTATTATTTATAGTGGTTGAAAATTACACAAACCTTTGATGATACTTTTTTTTAATCACATATTTACTATTGAACATAACTATATATATATGCTTACTTTCTGCCAAAAGTTAAATTATAACACTTAATGTTAGGAATGTCAGTTGCACCTACTTCATTATTTTGTTAAATTTGTTTTATTCCTGGAAGTAGTTTTATTTTTTTGTTAACAGTTAATTTTTCATGGAAACATTTTTTCACGTCACCCAGGGTGAATAACATGCATGATGCATATTGTATCGAAATGGAAATATGTCCCAAAAATAACTAGTTTTTCTTCATAGGTATACATTTTGCAGTAAATCAAAGTTGTATTCTCATTATTGCTAGCTATGGCAATATTGTGCTTTCCTCAAAATAATAAGAAGAATACAGAAACATTATTGCTGATTGGAACAAAATTCTAGAACTTCTAATTGCACATCAAATAAGTGTAAAATGCATTTGTTTGCGACTTTTTATTTTTTGTTCACATAATTATACTCAATTCAATACCATACAAAATGACACAATTACTTGGAATATTAGAAGGCAGACAATGGATGACGAACTTTCTTGTGTGTGTGACCGTCATCCTGTTCCCCCTTATCTCTTCGACAAGACTGGACACTTTGTCGGCCGAAGCTCTGGTGTAATCACTGATACTTCTCACCATTATGAAGTTAACTGGTTATATTATCAAGGGACTACATAATAATTATTATAACTTTGCAAAAAGATTTTGTTCGAAGTGATGTAATAAATTATGAAACTATATTCTGTACATACTTTGTTATAATTGAATGCATTCAGTTTCGTTTTGGCGTTGTCAGAAATACAGGGTTTCTGATCAATACGAGTATTCCAATAAGATTTTGTTCACCTGCTGGAGACCAGGGAACATTTAAGTAATACAGGTGTTTCGAACGTTCGAATACCAATCATCCCTGAGGGGTCAAAGCCCAAAGGGTGATGGTAAAACGAAATTATTGGGTGCCAGTCAATGACTTAACTAAAATGTCTGCGACAACGTTTAATAAAACCACTGCCCTTCTTCATTTCGATTTTAGTTAAAAAACGGCCGCGCTGTGTTCTCGACTTCACAGTGAAATATTGGAGAACGTGGTAATGGGATAAAATAATTAAATAAATACTTCGGCGAATATGGGTGAATTGCATGCATAAAGTAGTAAACTAAAAACAGTATTTATCATTAGTTTTCCTTTAAATTTATAATGTGAATTGTCCTGTGAATATTTAACTTGTGCATGTTATTATAGTCGTAAAGGATGCTTTTATGATCATGATTAGGTTGATGGTATTTTCCAATAGGTATCCCACATACATTTTGTTTGAAATATTTGAATTTGTTATATCAAATTGGCAGAGGGTGAACATAAAAATTTATAAATTGACATACTTTCCAATAATTGTAAAATATAGCTTTATTTTTTCAACTTAATTTAAGAATAAAGTGTATTTTACTGTATTGATATTATTCACAATTTTAAGTAAATAATTACGTTTCTCTTCATTAACGTCCTCGTTGTGAGAATATCTATCAAGTCGTCCATCTCTAAGGTTTGTACACTGAGTGTGTTGAAATGTATAGTAATTCGATAATAATTGTGATGCTGCCAATAGAAAGTTGAGAAAAAAAGATAATATCCAAATCAACAATGTATAAACCGTAAATGGCAGTCAATTACAATTTCCATGGCGATGTAATCATTGTCAGTACCATACAAAAATTAAGTTTTCTTGCATTTTCATGCTATCACAGAGTCCCTTAATGACACTAGCGACACACCTACATGCGGGAATCGCGTGGACCCTAGCTCCAAGTGGCAAGTACATGAACTTGTCTAATTAGCAGACACCAATTTCATGTCCAACCTCATCCTTGATCATGGTTACACTGTACAAATTACAGATTTGACTATATAAGACAGTGCGTTGGTTCCACACTTCAACTAAGTTTAATGAGACAACTCAGCATAGTAGTTGGATATTACAATTTCCACTTTCCAGATAACGAAAAATATCTCTTTAACCTCTGTGCACTAGCCAAACCATTTGCATTACTGAATATCGAGTGTGCTTGTATTCCCCGTTGAAGAGCCTAAACGGACGTAGCTGGGATCACTACTGACTATAAAAATCCCAATACATTTTTCAATTAAATCCGATGAAATAAAGTTTTTATTTGTGTCAACCAGGTGAGTTTTTTTTTAATTAAATGAAGTTATTCCCAATCAGAAATACCTATTTTTCTTTAATTTGGTTGTAATATAGTGTAAACGGAAGAAAATCTCAACAATTAAAAGTCGGTAAGTCGATTTCAAAATAAATGACGTCTAACCGGAAGACGGGCTTTTCTCTAAAAAGTTTGTTTCGATTAAAATGCGAAAAACCGAATTTAACTCAGGCCTTTTCTGTCGTCAAAATGCCATATTTAAAGGCATTTTTTTTTAATTTGATTTGTCAATTTTTAGTACGTATAGAACGGAAAAAGCACAACGGGATTGCAACGCGAACTCAATTTCGATTTTTTGGAAGAAATCCCTTTTTGCTGCCTGCTCTAGAATTATGTTGAAATTTCCTTGTTTTATTTTTAGTCCGATTGGTATATGTTTTGGAAGTGTTTTATGACGTCAATTGATTATTTTGAAGCTGCTAGGAAACAGTTTTAACGCATTGAAACGGACACGACATGTTTTAGCTTTCATGATTTCATAAAATAAAATAATTTTATATAATAATTCAAAAGTTACTATACTTTTTAACAAATTCGAATTTGGAGTGTTGAACATCTATATGGAGACGCCCTTTGCACAAAAGACATTCTGCAATGGAATGGAACAAAAGATGAGAATTGAAGATAAAACTTCCTGGAACTTTTTTTAGAAATGGTTTCACTCTCGTTATTGTAAAAGATTTCGCTCCAGTTGCGATCGCGTTTGCTTAAGAATATACTGTACCTCTTATTAGATTTATGTTTTACGCCGATTTCATAGTTATGAAGATACAGTACAGTAGGGATGAATAAGTGAAACCGCAAATACAAGTTCAAAAGTCAGGAATATGTACATGACCCGAAATTCCAAGTCTGTGTAGAACACATATTTTCAAATTACAGTTATTATAATAATATAATATACATGTACACCAGTTGAAATATTTCAAAAAAACAGAGTAAACAAAACAAATATTCACTTTCAATTTTATTAGAAAGTTTATGCTTGTACGAGAAAGAATGTTCTGTTATTAAAAAGAATATATAAAATGTAGTGTTAATAATAGTAAGTTTGAGTACAAATATTTTTCAGATTTACGTAAGCAGGTTATCAGTATAGGTACGTTATCCAATTTCAAAGACATGACAGGTCTGTTTCCAAATATTTTATTCCATTTACATGCGTGAATTGATAATATTCTGTGGAAGCACTTTACCTCTCACGTAATAGAGATCGAATCAGTGATTTAGCATACTTTTTAACCGGTTGAAAACGGGTCTTAAAGAAAACGGTACTAAACAGAATTCAAATGGCATTCAAAAACTTCAATCCAAAATACTTTGGTCAGGAACTGATGATCTCATTCTTATTTACTATCACAGTACCCAACAGTATCAATGTATGATATTGGTCAATTGGTGCATCAGTAAAATTAGTATTCTGTTGCATTACTGCAGCAGTTTCCAAACTTTTTAAAAGGCGAATCAAACGGGAAGAATTGACACTTCTCACAAATTTTCGTGTACACATATCATTTATTACATTTTATATTACATTTATATTCAGTTCTTGAACTTATTCATTATATATAAAAGCAAGTTTTATGGACATTAATAATATACGGTATGAAGGTGCTACAGTTCAATTTTATTTAGGAATGTGTTAAGTGTCTTCCACACAATTTAATTGGTAAAGTTGAATATACTGTGTTTAGTAAATTATAAGGTTTGTTTTTAACAAGTATCAATGCATTAATTAAACAACAATTTATGACAAAGAAAAAAAATGTTCTCAAGTGGGAATCGAACCCTGCACTTCTCGGGTTTGCCTCACTATTGTAGCTTTGCGTTGATTGAATTGGTCTGATTGACGTCAAATTGCAGTAAAACTTGTATCCGTTGGATTTTGTGATTTTGTTTGCATCTGTTAGGCGTTGTGATTACTACAATATAAGACGGAGAAAAACCTGTTTTTAGCGTATAATGGTCTCACACTTATGGCTAAACCAAGAAGTATCGGGTTCGATTCCAGTTGCGGCAAATTTTATTTTGTCTTAAATTGGTGTTTAAATAATCTAATGACGCCTGTTAACAACAAACCTGAATTTACTGTATGCGAAGAAAATTTCAAGACTGTCTTATAAATTACATATGATTCATGGAAATCAGCAGTGGCGTAATTCAGGGGGGGGGATGTTGGGGTTGGAACCCACCTTGATAATATTTTATAACGAGGAAAAGAAGATGGAAATGGAAAAAATGGGGAAATTTCAAAAATAATAAAATAAAATCCGTGAAATTTCGCACTCGCTTCGCTGGGGCACTTTTTGTGTACCTAATTATCCACTTCATTGGTCGAACCCCCCCGCTTTTGAAAATCCTGGCTACGCGCCTGGCAATCAGGGATGTAACGAAACCACTAAACCCTCCCAAGGGGGTATTTACACTCCCGGGAATTTTGGACACCCCCTCCCTTGGGAATTTCCTGAAAAACACTCCCCAAGGAGTGTGTTTGCACAAAGTCATAGATACAATAATTTTTAAAACAATACGTTATTTAGAATCTCATTAAAACTGTATATTTCTGTTAACAAATGTAAAAAAAATATTTACACTTACATTTTTGCAACTTTTAAAGCAAAACCCCTCTTATTAAAAAAAAATCTCCTCACAAAATAACAAAGGCTTCTTTACGTTTTATCGGGTATTCTATGGTAACCGTGGGATAGGTTCCATTGCTTAATCATGGGAATCGTAAAAAAAATATCAAATTATATAAAAAAGACGACCAGGAACACACCCTCCCCCTGAGATTTTGAACACCCCCTCCCCCTACTTTGAAACTTCTACATAAAACACTGATGGCAGCATACAAATTTATACGCCAATTAAACTACTATTTGCTGGTGGTAATTATGTTAATGGTTGAATTTCATATCATTTTATAGATTTTAAATTGTTTAAGAAGGTAAATTGTACATGTCTTTTAGAACCAGTGAAAATTTCGTTGCCGAAATGGAGGGCAGGTCAGAACTGCACATCAAATTTCAATTATTATGATGTAATGTATATGCATTGGTAATTCTGGTATGAAATTTCCAATTTTACATGTTCTTACTGTATTATGTTTCAAATTTGTGTGAAAATGGATCATTGGAATAGAGGGTTACAACTGTCACAGCTGCAAATAAATTTAGTTGTATAGTAGAAGGCCGGTACACTTTACCTTTTTCCTGACGTGAAGAACGTACAACTATATATCAAATAGTGTTAGAAATGACACAATACTTCCCTATTTTTTGTTTATATTATTGCTCTACCTGGTTTTGGGCACAATGTCTATATATGAAACGGAACAAGGATTATTGAGAAAAAACAGAAAATAAAAATAACAAAGAATAAATAAAATCCGTAATCTACATACAAATAGAACAATTATGATTCTATTCACACAATATCATAAATGTTCCATGCACAGCAAACTGATGTTTTGAGCTCCCAAGTATAACAGCAGTAGAAACTACTCCTGATAAGAGTCACTACTGAAGTTCTTAGTTTTAACAACTGTTCCGATGTAGTCATAAAGGTTGGAGAAAGAGTTAACTGCTGTAGAAACAAAAAAGGAAAAGTTAATATTATACAACACAAGGTACACCGTTTTAAAGTTATGTTCATATTTTTACACAATTATGCAGCATGCACATTTATTCAATGTAAAGAAACGCATGTTTGTGGGTAACGAAGTGAAAACTTTCACAGCAAACTGGAAACTTTGAAAAACGTGAAGCGATTTATATTGTTGCTGCCTGCAATTTGTAATTTAGAAAAATTTATTCCGAGGAGGGGATGATTGCCGCCGAACTATGCTAACAATTTCCAATATTAAAGAAGATTAAGGTGAAAATATCTACGTGTCTACACATGTAGACACCTAAGTTTTTACATTCAATCGAACAATGCATTTGACGAAGCGAAACATATTATTATCGTACGTATACATAAACCTACGTAATTACTATTATTTGATTATTACTTTGTTCTTCAATACTGAGTTACTGACCAAATCATTTAATAATATATACTCTAAATAATAAAATTACGCTTTACAACCAGAGAAGACAAAATCAATTGCTGCATATGTAAAAGGGAAAGTATGACCATTTACTATTTCATTATGAATTATATACATGGTAATGTTTTATATTTCAGAAATGTGGGTAAAGTTACAGATTAACAGCAGAATTCAGAGGCATTGTTTAACTTTCCGCGAACGTGTAAAGTAGATCCTCAATCGGTACGCCCGTAAAACACTTCAAAAAGCATGAATAGTCGATCCGAACCCTTCCGCGCGCGTAACTTTACGCAAATTCTAAATCGGTGTTTCAGTACGTGTGAAAATAAAACGCAAACATAAAAAGAAATTATCTGCACTGGTAAGCAATTTTTAATTTTTAAAAAGGTATCACTATTTTTAAAATTCTCAAAAATTAGCTTTAACTTTGAGCTCAATACGATGTTGTTCTTAATCGGTGTCAGACTGATTTTAATAATTATCAAAAGACAAAAGTTGTGAGACGTAACTTACGTAATAACGCACATAATTGGTTCCTAATTCATTTTTTGTTAGATCTGTCGTCTCATTGACGTATTACTTTGTTATTCTTGTATTGTATGATTTCGTAGTC
>JAQFYR010000846.1:0-11373 GCA_034694985.1 Campodea silvestrii
ATCGAGTTTGGAGGCGTTTCTACAACGTCCGAAACTGGCATAGAAAAGAGCAGGAGGTTAGAGGTTCAGGCATTCAGTCGTTCGGGTGGAGTACGCATGGTGGGATCTTATGCTGCCTCCGACCTAACCACTACCTGCTCTGTATTCGGTTTCGGTAAAGGCTGTCGTGTCCGGGTTCTGTGTGTTGTTGGATGCTGGTTTGCTGATTTGGATGTCACCAGGGAGCTGTATATGAAAATGTCTGAAGAGTAGCAGGGATGGATCATCGGATGCCCGGATAGTTGAGAGGTGGACGGCCGAAAGACATTGAAAAGTGTCGATGCGTTGAAAAGTGTGCCGGTCGTCGCGCTGAAAAGCATTGTGGCCAGTATGGTGTTTCTTGGTGTGGAAGAAGAGTTGTCGGAGTTGAGATGTGGATAGTAGGGGCTTTTGAGTAAAGGCTGTGTGGAAGCGTGGTGACCACAGGCTGCCGTCGTGACGAGGTTCTCTAGCGCACTATAATATTTTATGTTTGGTGTCGTTGGTACCTTGCTTCGATTCTTCGAAATTGGATTGTGGGTGGCTCGTTCCTTGTTTTTAATAAAGAACTGTGCAGTCATCCTCTCCATTGTAAAGCTGGCTTCGTCGCATTTTAATAAAGATAGGCTCGTGGTTTTGTGAGCAGTACCAGCACGCTCACGATGGTATGTAGAACTTTGATCTGTGGGGTAAGGGGGGCATCTTTTCATGTCATTTAAGTAATTCTTCGAGTAAAGCTTGCTTTTGAATTCACGTGGCCAACGGGTCACAATTGTCAACTTAACGTAGTTTATTATTTCTGCGTAACATCGTATACACATGTATAGCAGTGGTTTTTCCCTCTTTTTACTGATCACGTTGAAAAACGTATATGAAGCAATTTATAGAGCGTCGAAGGTGCATACTAAAGAAATGGCTTTGGTCTCTTCGTTTTTGTTGTCATTTTGTTGAATCTGTAGAGTGAATTACGGGCTTGCGCCCATTGCATTTTAACATCTTGCCATTTTGTTACATTTAGCTGTGTGCTATTCTGTTGTGTGGATTTGTGCATATTTTATTTTTTTATTGGATTCATTTATTTTGATTTGAGAGTAATTATTAAAGACCATTTCATTAGCAAGCTATTCAATGTGTTTTTCTTCGTATTGGTATTTCCATATTGAACAGGTTTAAAATGCTGTGGGCGTGGTTGTGTCATTGTATTCGGTAGCTTTATATTGAAACTTACTACGGGACAAATAGGGGATATACATGATATTTGTGATAATGACAAACCAACAATCAACTTCATAATTCGTGGTAGATCGAATCCGCTTCAACACGAACAAGTTATATATATATTTTGCATATGATAGTGCAACTTTATATAGTTTAAACGGCTGAACGAGGTGTAGCTGTGTGGTCACAAAGTTATATGTAACACTCCACTCTGCTGTTCAAATATAACTGTAATTGCGGCAGTGTGCTGAATATTGTTGAGTGGGGTGTCATTGCAATTTCTTTCCTTTTTTTTTTGTTTTTCTGCTGCTTTTGGCAGACTTTTACCGATTTCTTTGTTGCCACAGAAGGCGAAGAAAACGCGTATTACTGTAGTTCGATGCGATGGAGATTAAACATATTTTTGGAAAAAAAAATGAATGTATAGATAATAAACGATATAATTTAATTTATACATGATAAAGGAAATTTAAAACAAAACTGGAAACAACCCACGTTAGATTAAATATAATTAAGGTGGAGTGAACAATGCTGAATCTATACGAACGTTACAGAGCGCTATGTGAAAAAGTTCGCGCAGGGTTGAAATTAAATTAAATTCGGAGTGCAACGATATAATCTAAATACGTGGGTATTTAGCGTATATCAATGTTGAAAAATAACGTTAATTTAACGTTGACAGGCAACTTGTTTCAACTGTGTTAATGATATCTGCGTTGATTGAACGTTGTTGCAACTTACATTCAGCATTCACTGTTAAAACGGTTTATTGAAATTTAAATAAACAAAATAATACTGGATATAGCTCCGACGTTGTTTTTATTTAAATCTAAGAACAAATGTATCCAAAGTAAATTAACAATTTTTTAATACGCATAAGGATTTATTTAAAAATAAATAGGTACGTATTTGCATTTATGTAAAAACAACGTCGGAGCTATATCAGGAATGGTTTATTTAAGCTTAAATAAACCGTTTTAATAGTGTTGATATAACCTTTTCTTACGTTGATTTCATTTCTTTGATCGGACAGTCAACGTTGATTTAACCGTAAACGTCCATATAATTGATATTTTCAACGTTGATTTATCAGTATATTACCTTATTACGACATTATCAGCAACCCGTCACGTTTTATCGATGTTACACGCGTAATGTGTTTCCTACTTATAATAAACTAGCTGATGTACCCGGCGTTGCCCGGGGTAGCAAAGTGTATTTTTATAACTACTTAGAGTGCTTGATCAAGATGCATTTGCTACTGTAAAATAAGGAATTTTAAATCCATGCACATGGCCATTGGGGATGATACTACGCCAATTGTTTTCTGAAAATTTAGACGATATGTAAAACACTTGCAATTAAAAACAATGACCACTGGTAACTGTGGATGGGAGACGTTAAAATAATGTGTAATTAATAGCCGCTCCTGTGTGATCGCTGCATACAGATGAAAGTAGACTGAAATTATTAATATGTCCTGTTGATTATTGTTTACGATACCAAGTACTTTGAAAACATTCATGCTTAGCCGACACTGATAATTATGTTGAAAAGTGAAACTGAAGACCATCAAACTGTATGGGAAATTAGATATTCTTAAGTATATAATTATGTGCATGCTGACCATCTAAACCTGGAAATACGTGGAAAGAAACCTACGACACAAAATTGCAAAAACGGTGCTAAACCGCCCTGGAAACGTTCGGGATCACAAAAAACCACAACTGCCCCGCCATAGTAAATTTGAATTATTAAATATATCTTCAGTATAACAGTGTCCACAATATATAAAACTCCTGAAAGTAGCCTATTTCACTACAACAATAAAAATGTGGAAATATTGCTATTGAACCGCCCCTGAAAACGTGGGAAATTGAAATTATTAAATGCAACTTCAGTGCAGCACTATCACCTAAATGTAAAACTTGGAAAGGAAGTTCATAAAAATAAACAAGATGTTATATTTAACTTATGGGCCTACTTTCCTTCTTTTATGCCAATACTTTTTGTTTCTTACAGACCGTCATTTATCTATTTTTCTTGGTTCGACGTTTGAGTCCCTTTGGAAAATCCTAGTTACGACACTGTTTCAGATTTAGTGTTTGCATGGACGATTGAATTGCTTAATCAAGTATCGTGCTATAATTCACAGCAAGTATCGTGCTATAATTTTTCTAAGCAACTGCAGTAACTAAATTCCAAGTAGAACTTCAGCAAAAATAACATTTCGTCGAATGCTCTAGAAACAAAGGAAAAAAAAAACAGTAGGAATTTGGCAGTCATAGGAAGGTTAAATCAGAACAAAGCGATGATGCAATGTAAGCCGCTGTAAAAGTATTACAGTAACTATAAAGATCAACTGATGGTTATTTATATCGCTATTTAGTGACACCGAGTATGGAGCTTGACTTTGCGCCTTGAAGGGTATACTGCCAGGAAAGCATGCATTTGTGATACTGTTAATTTTAATATTATTAACCGAATGAAAATTGTTAATTATATTCTTCTAAAGTAGAGAAAATGAATTTTTATGGGAATGAAAAGCTCATAGACCAAATTGATGTTTTTAATTTTAATGATCCCGAAAATCAAGAAAAGATCACATTTTCGTAATTTCAGAGTCGAATTATATTGTTTTCAAGCTGATTATGATTTATGATGCCACACAGTGAAGTTTAAATTTTCCCAAAATTTATTGTTTGTAACACGTATGGTTTCCTCGTTAGGATAAATTTAGAAATTTTAAAAATAAATAATCCGAAACAAGCAGCATGTACTGTTATTTCCACAACTTTACATAAAATGTTACGTCAAATCTATAATCTATATAAATATTCTCTGATTAACAATATTACAACCATAGGCAAAATAACCATTGAAAAATTCCACCTATAGAATGAAAAAGAACAGATATAAAAAAAATCGAAAGCATAAAAAATGTGTTGTGCAATTGCCATGCAAATGAAAAACAACATGGCTTCGCAATCATACATGCTCTCTGATTGGTCCGTTCTTCCGGTCACTGGCACAGCGGGCTCTGTCATTCAACTAAGGTTGCCCTTGAAGTATATTAATAATATTATCAATGTCATGCTATAACGCAGATAACATACCAGATACGGAGTAAATAAGTTAAGAATAAAATTAAAAATTATTCTAGAGAAGTTAATGTTATAGACGTGTGGTTGTGGTATCATTACGAGATATGTTTTGAACTCAAGTCTATCGTAATAGATATTGAAATTACGTCAGCCCTGTAACAGGATTTATGTTGTGTTTGATAAGTCGCAGGAAATAGTACTTATGATTTTTTTTTATCAGTTTTATGTTTTTTTTTATGAAAAATGGAATGCGTTTGGTGTAAAGTTCCTTCTATAAATTATTGTTGATATTTAATTTATAAGAAAGTCATGTAATGTACTTTATATATAGTAAATTAAGGTTTGTTATTAACATGCATCATTAATTAATTAAACAACAATTTAAGACAAAGAAAAAATTGTTCTCCAGCGGGAATCGAACCCGATTGCACGCTTTGGGGCTAAACCGAGAGGCGCCGGGTTCCATTCCCGCTGGAGAACAATTTTTTTCTTTGTCTTAAATTGTTGTTTAATTAATGTAATGATGCCTGTTAGAGTCGGCACAATATTTCTGTGCCTCTAAGCAGAAGCCGTAGAAAACATCTCAAAGAAGCTGTATGAAGCAAATTGCAAGAATTTTATTGCAAAATATGTCACTTTGATCGGTAATAGTCACTACTATTTTATATTAATCTCAAATAAGTCAAATTTTCAATAGTTCAATTTTTATTCATTATTTCCTTTTTGATGTGTCGTCTGCTTAGGGGCACAGAAATATTGTGCCACCTTTAATAACAAACCTTAATTTACTATATATATTGTTGATATTCTATTAAATGCTTTCGTTTTAATTAGTTCGTAGAATGAGCGAAACGCTATTTACTGGCGAGTTATATAACATCCTGAAGAATTCTGGTTAATTTCCAAGTTAAATTACTTTGCAATGATTCACAACTTCTTCGAATTAAAAAAAAAGAGTTTAATCAAACATTCTATGAACTGCTTAATTAAACCAATTTATTCATGACTCGATTCACGTCGGGCAATAAAAACAAACACGTGATATTGCATAAAACTTCGACATCAGCAAAAATACCCGAGTAAACTAGTTGCGTAACTGACATTCATACGACGTTGTTTACAAAAAGAAAAAACGATCAATACAGCAATTTATTATAGACGCGGGATCAAAAATATAAGGTCAACGGTACTGAAAACCGATGCGCAAAACGTACCGTCGTCTGCTTTCAAGGGCGTGGGGTGAGAATTTCAGTCGTGGCGGGGTGAGGGGGAGGTGGGGGGGGGGGGCAAGAGGAGAAAGCGGTCTTTGACCTCTTTCTCAATTCGCAAAAGGCAATTCGCGAATGAGAAGAGCAGCAAAACTTGAGATGAGTCATGAGCGATGGTCGCCGCGCAGCAGTGTAGGAAAGATATGTTCCAGATGACAGAGGAATGATTTGTATTATGTTCTTGGGTGGGGTTTTATGTATGAATCAGCAAAGGTTAATGCTAAATATTTATTTCCATGGAATGCGTACGGTTCAATATATTAGAGGAATGTCGGTGACTTGTGGTGCATGTTTACTTTTGGGAAGAAATTATGGATTTTGTTGAAACTTGTATGGAAAGAAATTATTAAATGAAATAGATAATAACATGAAGCACTCTAAGTTATTTATATATGGTAGAGATGCATAGTATCTTGTATTGTTTAATTTTAAATCAAAAGTAAAGGTAAAATACATATGTAGTAGAAAGGAAAGATGTCAAATATATTTTCTGAATCAATTTCCCTAAACATTTTTCGTAGTATTTCCTGAAAATATATTTACTTTTCTAATTTCAAATGGAAGCCCCTGCCAAAGTTCCAACTTAGCAAGTGTATCACATATCATAATGAGGGGTGTATCTAATTTTTGTAACTGTTTGATAATAGGATTTCAATAAACCCGAAAATGCGCAGAAATTACTTCTATTAACTGAGATAGACCCCTCATTATGATGTGTTATTTTTCTGATGCTGTAGTTGTATTCATTTGCGGCACTTGAACCAATCGGTAATCGTCATCTTACAACTCCAACCAATCAATGCTCTATCTTATAGGAGTTCGACTACTATTTATTCTTAATTCTTTGAACTGCAAACGTATTTAATTTCATTTTTTGCTTTAAGTAATATTAATAAAAATATTTCATGACGTCATCTCAACCATCTTTATGCGATGTTCTGTAATAACAGACTATGTAAACTTTATGTTTCTTTTAGATTAAAATAAGAATATTATTGTCAGTCAACATGTTGCGCAACAATAATTTAAGACTGTAACATGTTGCATATTAGTAAGGGTGATTTATCGATTACAACATTTCTTTGGAAGACGACAATGGCGCAGAGGAAAATCCCATGAAAATTGATAATTACGTAACAGAAATGTAACAAAAAAAAAAAAAAAAAAAAGATCTCTATATTATTACCGACTAACGATGTGTCATAAATCACTGTTACAGATAGTTAAATATACTTGGCCTGCTTTATTATTGTAGCTACGATGGGATAAATTATTCAAAAGTTACGCGAATCGCGATACATATCTTTTTCTTTACAAAACGAGTGTCTGCAAATCAGTAATACATTCCAAAATTCGGCCACCATACTGAACTGTCAGACGTATAAAATACCCATTTATTTGTTAAAACCCGCAAATTAATATTTCATCCACAACGTGGAACCATCATGAAAGCAAGCAAACTCGTAAACTCCTATTCTTTCTGCGCATGCGTTCTACTCATTGAGCGAACAAGCAAGTGAATAACACTGTCTGCAGGAGGCGAGTGACCCTCTAACCTTATTCGCAAGACCAAGGTCAGGGGCGGTGAAAGTCGGTGCACTCTGCCGGGGATTCATTATCGTACTTATTACGAATTTAACAAATCATTTTGCATCTATTACTGTTTCCACAGAAATTACTTGTTATTTGTTTCGCTTCGTTTAGTTTATAAAATATACTGGCCTTCAGTGAGGTTTATTTACGTGTAATAGTTGGTATTTAGATTAAAATAGTTTATTTTGATGTTGTTATGGAAGAAGTGAAAGTTTTGATTAAATAAATGCTTTGGATTTTTTTTTGTTGGATTAAGGAATTTTCTACCAGGAGGTTTTTTTAATGATTATAGTTGGAATATTCATAACGTATTAAAACTTTTTACGTGTATTACATTAAACGGTATAATTATTATAGCAACGATACAATTATGGCAACTAAGAGATTTTAATACTTGACGACAAAGAGAAATAATATCAAATTGTATTTTCTAGTGAACTGCAAGAAATACAATAACATAACAAAGAGGAAAAATGTGGGCAGAAGTGAAACTTTATATGAAGTGTTATTATTAAATATTTTTAATGACAATCTGGACAATCATATGAAAATATGTATTTACATTATTTTAATTATTAAAACTGGTTGAAGCTTTATAAAATTATATTTTATGGCTACCACTCAAGTCCTTTATGAATCAGCAGAAAATATATTTAAAACGAATTTGCTGTTTTCAGTTCAAACGTCACTGATTTGATGATTCGACGTGAGTTTTGAGACAGACTGTTGAATCGGTGCCGTATGGCTTTAGTAAAAACAAATCCTGGTCAATAACCGTCTGTGTTATTATAGTTAGTGCATATGCTTTCGTTTGGAATGGAAAAATCCGCAATACTTACGTCAGTTGGAGGGAGAGTGCAGCATTTTCTGTGAAAGACAAAAAACCTTTTTGTTTTTATGATTTTGCAGTTTCTGATGACGTATAGTCGTATACCTGTTGGAAAAATTAACTTGGCGTCATTATTGTTTATGTGCTGCACACGAAGTATTTTTTACTTGTAATAAAATAATTATCATCATAATAGAACTGTTATAGAAATTAACTTGGCTGTATGTTCTAGGGAGTATATGAAAATATTTCATAGTAACAATTATACTACATTAAAATAAATGAAAGTGTCAATTTTTCCAATTAACCATATCAAATAAGTTGAATTTGCATAATTATCTAGTATAATATCTAAATTGTGGAACTTGAGAACTGAAACCCCATAACCGCAAATCATGTCAGTTTAGCGTTAGAAGAAAAAATAGTAATAATTGGAAAGATGTCAAACCCTATACATTAACCAGCAGCAATTTTACATAGCTGTTTATAGTAATCTTAAAGGAAAGACATGGAAACAAACATAAAATAGTACGAAATGTAACATTACGACAATACTTTCAGTGTCACATCAAACAAGAAAAGATAACCCTCTTTCTATCGATAGTTCTGGTAGGTCGCGGAACAGTGTAATTCTGTAGCAGTCCACTACGTGACAGCACTCGTTGATCGTTACACCACAAGAAGCTTTGTGATTCATTAGAACTGATGAGATATGTTTATCGATATAGCAGCAGATCGACTTACGTAATGTTTTCGTAGACATTAAACACAATAAACGGTTTTAAGACCGATAGTTTATAACATCTGACAATAATGTAACATTTCTCGAAATGTATATGTTTCCCCATATTACATACTATTGACATTCATAATAATGACAAATGTGTCTGCAGCATGGCTTTGTTTTGACGTATGAAACTGTCAGAATGTTCGTCAGTTTACTACACTGTCTACTAAACATTAGATAACACCCTCTAGAATCTATATTTATCTGTTGTCTATCTTTTTGTTCTGTAGACCTCGTCGTCATATTTGTTTTGTATAGGTCGATTTTTACGTAACCCTGTAAAAATAATCTTATCGATCCCAGTAATAGTTACTATACAGAAGTTGGGTATTGCGTCATTATAAGATTCAACGACAGTTTAGAGATTATTGCGTAATTTGGCATCGTTGTGTAACTCCGCGCGTCGTTGCGACACTTATGCAGCTGCTGCAGCGTCGCGTATATTACTAATAAAAATAATCTAATACGTAGGTGTAGCATCTAATTGAAAACGATTTATTTTCTGTATTTATAATACTTTGAAAGTGAAACTATATGAAATAATTTTGCTTTGTTTCACAGATATGATTGTGAAATCTTGTCACATTACTAATTTATTGTTAAAATTTTACTTCCAAAAAAGCTAATGCAGTATTTGGTTAAACGAGGTTGTTTCTGTAATTCGTGCCTCCTTCATGAGTTTAATTATTTTCATTGGACGGACATAACCTGGAAATATCAGCGCCAACACTGCCAAGGTGCCATAGCAGATTTTACAATTACAGCTGAAGAAATAAAGTTTTAGTTACATGCCAATAGTTGAGTTTGTTTAAGATCAACGCAGCAATTCGCAATAAGCATTACTTATAGTTTCTTCATTCTTTTAGTTGTATTATTTAAAGGAAACAATGAAACTCAAGATTAGTTCTCTGACTGACCACACTGTTAGATTTTCGCTGTAATGCGAAATAACACTGCGTAATAAGGTGATATTGGGATAAAAAAAAATCAATGAGTCTGTTAGTCAATAGAGCTAGAGAAGGAAATGAATTTCGTCATCTGAAAACGTTGAGCCTGAGTTTCACTTTAATTTGAAAATGTGATGTCACAGGGCATCACAGCTGCAGCTTCTAATAATTATTTTCGGGTTTAACCTGAACATTATTTTCAACTTTACCGCCTGATTTAATAATAATGGAACCACATTTTCCAGCTGAAAAATAATAAATTATACGATCAAACAACAGACCAAGAAATGACACGAAGCGCTCCACGCCAGTAGTTTAGAATTTTTTTTCAGCGCCTGGCCTTCAGCAGATCATCTACATCGGCATGAGGTGAAAAATCTTTCGTTGTTTGTTATATAAAATCACCTTGAAATAACAAATGGGGGTCATATCACGCAAAAAAATATCCTGGGAGTGCTTGCACCCAGAGAAATTGAAATGCTCGATTCGGGGCGCTCTCCTATTTCAATTCCATGGCGGGTATTTGGCAGTGTTGTGTACTCGCCAATATTTTCAAATAATTCGTGTAATGACCTTTTTTAAGTGATCACACCACTTTGAGTCGCTGCATTTCGTTTCTCTGCAATGCTTGGGTTATATTTAGAAGAACGAAGGCGCCATCGACGTCATCTGTTTACAGCTCTATGTGCAGTGAAGAAATGCAACTTATAATATTTTAAGAGATCCAATTTTTCTTTTCCTGGATAAATTTACTGTAAATCTGAAATCCCTTCTGTTTTGTACATGCATAGACATCGTGTTTCTTGTTATTAAAAAGTCAGCAGCTCAGTAAAGCTGTTTACAAGTCAGCAGTCAGCAGCAAGTCAGCAGCTGTTTACAAATTATTATGGCATACGTATTTCCATGTGATTAGTATAGAAGTTTATAATGTTGATCATGGAATTTTGAAATTACAATGTGACTAGCAGATTATGAAATAAAGTGATTAGCCTCTTAAAAAACAATAACAATGATAAAATATGCTGAATATACATTGATAAAATCATAAAAAGTATTCGTATTCACAAGACAACCTATCTACATATGTAACTTCTATACAAATTGTTGGACACCCCGAAACTGATATCCAGAATTTCAACTTGCTTGCTACTTTCGCTTGCTACTTTTTTTTTTTTTAAGTTTCGGCAGATATTGGATAAATATATCGGCCCTATTCTTGAAATGGAGCGTTCTACCCAAAGTTGGATTGGTGTGAATTCTCCCACAAATATATTATAAATAACTGCAGATACAAATAATAAACAAATAAGTACAAATTGCAGACATCGTTGAATTGAATAATGGCATAGTAAACCAATACGCACAAAGCTATATATGATTGCACTTTGTGTGTATTTGTTTATTATGTTTGTACGTTGCATTGACTTCATTATTTAAAAAAATAGTTACCCTAAAAATACATTTTTTACAAATTGGTCTCAACCGCATCACCGTTAAAAATAGATTTCTTTTTCTTCAAATAAATGCCTTGAGTTGCAATGGTGTAGTTGGTATTAGCACAATATATGGTGTTCTGGAGATTGAAAGAAGAATAAGGTCCATCCTCCAT
>JAQFYR010000847.1:0-11372 GCA_034694985.1 Campodea silvestrii
ACAATAAAATAATTTCCAGCTATCACTGAAACCATGCAAATGCGCACAAAATCAGAAGACACACACTAAAGTGGAAAATTACTGAATTTTTATAGCTGGTCAAAATTTACCCTTTATTTTGAATGCATTCCATTACTGGCAACATTCGACGTACATTTTGCGTTCAAAGCGGGTTCAGTACTTTCAATGGTAGAGTTCAACTTACAAAAAAGAAGAAGAAGTATTCCCGGAACAAGGATTTCCAGAAAGTATAACATGGCTTCAATGATATTAGAAACTTGCGAAAATAATATGATGGAAATTAAAGTTCAATTAAGCTCGAACGAAGTGAGGTGGAAACTTTTTAGTTTCTTTGTGACTAAAATAACAGATTTCTGAAAGTTGTTATTATTTACTTAAAAAATTGGGGCAGGGGGACGCTTACCCTTGTCACCCCGGAATCCCTTACCCATATATACTGTAGTAGTAAAAGTAAAAACGTCCTGATTAGCACATCTTGTTCGTGCATTGTACTAGTAACTATATTTTTTCTTACAGTGCACAAATACTTTCATTAGTTTTTTCACAGATAGCAACAGTTGTATGCCAAAATAACTATCTAGGTTGAATTTCTTTTATTGATACATGGCAAATTATTTTCCTGTGACATTTCAAGATCTTTAATGACTTCTAACTGGCATATTTCACGTGCTAGACTTGCTCGCTTTGAGTTGTTATAGAGGTAATAGTATTCTCATCGAAGCATTGTTCAACGAAGTTTGGAAAACGCTAAAGAAAAGGGTGATTGGTGCAAAAGCCGTCCTTATATTTCAGTCATGTTTCTGGTATCGACAGATCTGATATAGGTATCGGACATGTGACAAAGAACGGATACGTTTTCTTCCTTGCTGATCGGAATAAGAAACAAAGGAAAAGAGTAAGGTGCATGAAATGGGCTTTTCCTTTCTCACTAGATACAAATTCGTTAAGAAATAGAGAGAGGTACATGTAGTACGGTACTGCTCAATATGCACAACGTCACACTTCACTTGTGTTTATAAATAATTTTCAAAGTGTTTCAAGTAAAAATGGAATAAAAAGGAATTATCTTAATAAGACAATTTTTCGTTTTAATTTTTTGTGATGTAAATGTACCGAACGTCATTGCCAATCTGTCATAATAAGAACAGAAACTAAAGGAAAAGGAAAATGAGGTGTATGGGTTATGTTACATCAAGTACAGAACATGTAAAAGTAAAATAATCACCACCGTGTAGCCAACTTTTACCTTTTACGAGTCATTTTCGAAGATTCCAAATACTCCATTACCGAATACGAAAAATGGTCACATTCGGGATTCGGCAACATAGATTTTCTTTAAAGATTCCAGATTTCCATTCGGAAACTAAATAATGACGTCTCGGCTTGTTCAAGTTTTCATTCGGTAAGTCAGAACTCAGAGATTTTGAAAGATCTTCAACCGGGATCAATCCAAAAAGTTTTGGGTTTTTTGTGCTAGATAAGATGACAGCACCCGTGAGTGAGTTCAATTCGTGTTGCCTGCAAAAATTCAATTAAGTCCGTTGATTTCGTGTCGCATTGTGAAGTAAACTTAAAAAATCACGACTAATACAACCGTGTATACAATGTAAATTTTGCTATGTAAATAAGTTATTTTGTGGAAAACCTGCCGTTCTATGAGATTACCTGATTACCTGGTAGGTACGGTACAGCTAAAAGCTCCTGATCAGATCTTTTATTTTCTTATACCATGTTTTCTCCATTCCGTTTTGATAGATACTAAAAACGATGATAAATTTTGGCGCTGAAGGCAACGTGGCCTTCAGTTATTATCAAATTCATATAAAACGTCATGGCGAAAGTATCTGTAGTATTTACTTATATGCTACGCCTTCTATAATAATTTAATTATTACCATTTTGTGCTATTTTATGATCTCTCAAAGAGGTATACATGAGATGTGGAATACTGGTAGTTATAGTATCAGTATATCGCTACAAATTTCTTTGATTTCCTTGTATGTTTCACTACTTAGTATTGAAAAATGAATGTTACAAAATTGGTGAACCGAACGTAAAAATGTTGTTTCGCGAAATAATGCAGGTGCCTAGATTGCAGAAAAATCAAAACGAAGGCTGTAAAAGCCCCAATTCTTAAGTTCTCCAAATGCATACTGTATGTGGTAAGCTCAGATTGCTTAATATATACTTAATGATTTTGCAGAAGTCAAGCTGATGTGTTTCAGGAAATCCATTATTATTTTCTTTAATCAGACAAATAAGTTTTGATCGAATGTACCTTCTACATCCCTTAATACTTTAGTGCATGATTGAAACTACAGTTTCTACTTCTGTAATAAAAATATGTAATCCAAGAAATATTTTTCCCTTTTAGGATAAATTCTTCGATCTTCTTAATGCGTAGCGTAAGCTAGTACTTCTCCATCCAAAGCAGTTGAATTTGCATATAAATACAAGTACGGATATAAGTCTGACATTTTACTGCTTCATATAGGGATGAAACAGTGAGGTACTTTTTTTTATTCTTCTTCTAGCCCATTTTATTATCGGTTTTGCAATATTTCTTTAAGGGGATTTGTTTTTATTCTTGCTCCTTTTTGAGCGCCAGTGCATGCTACTCACGTCTTGCCGTCGTGTTGTACGTTTTCCCCTGCCGTGGATGAATAGTTTGTAGACGTATGAAGAAAGACAAACAGCTCGGATCACAAACAGAAAATTGCACGACTTTAAAGTGTCGTGTCTTAAATACTTAATTTTTCACTAAGTGAGTAAAGTAGTATAATCTAATGGAAAAACACCACATCTTTTAGCATTGCAGTAGTTCACTTTGAAAAGCTTTCATACTACTTCTGGAGTAATTTCTGTGAAATTTCTTTATTTTTTCTTCTTCATTTTTTTTATTTTATTTATTTATTTTTCCTAAGGGAGGGATATGAATCCCTAACCTTGGAGCAACGACTAAAATATTTATTTTTCAAATTTACAGCGCAATAGTACCACAGACATCGTTACATCGCGCTTTTCATCTTTGTTCAAAATGGAGGCACAAAGTACACGAACTACTAGTGAATATTGTCAATTTGTGTTTTCAAATGGACGAATCGAAATTATGAAACTGGTTTTCTGTTTTCAAACACCCCTTGAAGTTTGTGTTTTAATACTGGAGTAAGGAAGACAGTATAGCTAAAATAATGATCTAAAACCTCCTTGTCAAAATTTCAAATAAATAAATAAATAATAATAATAGACTTGCATAGGAGCAATATTTTCTTACTCATTCATAGAACATTCGGATTATTAATTCCATTATTAAGCAAAACATTAGTTCAATTTTTTAAAAGTGAGTGCACGTTGAAAATCTACATAAAACTCAACATAACAAATAACGATTTATAAATAGGAATCCAGTTTGATATGGTTTACTTTAAGGTTCAAGCAGGAACAAACATTCACGAAAGCACTGTGTTCGCTTACTTTTTCGCAACTTCCACAAACTAATACACTGTAACTGAGCAATATAGACCTTTTCTAACACCTAAAGTTGAACAAAATCCACAGAAATCTTCCCTTCTTCCTGCCGTTTTCTGCTTCATTTCAACTCTCAGCTGAGCAGCATTTCTCTCCAGTCTCCAACGTACAATTGATTCCTGAATGCTTGCAAATGACCTTTTTCATCCACTTGACGTTGAAGCTCTTGTCCTTTCACTTGACCCTCTTCATGTTGACCAAAAGGTATTCAATTGCGAACAGCCAGAAAGGAAATGGCACTTTACACATTCAGAGAAGTTTCCAATGCTTTTAAAACAACGACACAGCATCTAAAAACTTTCTTGGATTAGAAAGTGAAAAAAAGTGTTTCTAGGTGAGTGGACGCTCACGTTTAGAAATGTTGTGTCGTTTCAAGGTAAATTTATTGACATTATTGTATTTGTGTGTTTTTGTGCATGTCGTTGAGTTCCTTTAAATATTAGAAAAGTTGATAAAAATGTTTGCTGTTTATAAAGTTGAATATGAAATTAAAATGTCCTCTGGTGAATACATCCATTCAATCAATAGTGTAATATTAAAATCGAGGACTAGGCTGGCCATAAAACTGCCGTCTGCTAACTCGACGAGTTCATCAACTTGGGACTTGTAGTTAAGTCCTCCTTGTTCTGCATATTGGTATGTCGCTAGTGTCATCAAGGGACAAGCTCCTTTTCGTTAAAAATAAAAATTAAGTATGAAACGCATACGTAAAAATCAACTAGAGTTAAAATAATTTGTTTGAACAGATAATGTGTAATTTTTGTGGCAATAAACTAATTTCGCTCGCTAGCAGACGACAGCCGCGTGACCACTCGTCCTTGGCTTTGGTAATATACATGCACATAATCATTAATTAATTGATCGGTTAATTTCTCAAGTAATCAAATTCATGTACTACAGTAAGATTTATTTAAAAAAATTGTTTAATCCTTTTTATACTTTGTTGTGAGAAATTCCACATACTTACGTTTCTTGACAAAAAGTCTTCTGGCGTATTAATTTTATGAACACAGTTATTTAAGGATTTAACAGGATGTGCACAAATGAGAAGAATAGTGTCAAGGGAAATTATGAGCTGCAATACCATTGAAAAACAATACGTTTGCTACATAGCTTTTCACCCACTATGTCGGATCGGATCGGAACGAAACGAACAAAACATATTGTATGCATTATTATAGGTGAAAGACTACACCACGTCGGATCGGAGCGGAACGGAATTTTTTATTTATCTCCCTGAGTCCCTGTTAAAAAAAATCCGTACTGATCTGATCCGACGTGGTGTGCGGTTAGCTTAAGAAGTCTTACCTATCAATAGGGGAATAAACGTAAGACACTATATACGCTATGAACTTCTCGAAATGATCGCCTATTACTGTACAAGGATATACTAATGGTACGCCAAGTTCCGATAGTCGGCATTACAGACTTACAGTACTTTCACAACGGGAACTTTTTGTGGTGCTAGTAATGCCGTCTATCGGATATTTGCTTATTATCCACTTTTCCCTGAATTGTAGGCATTTCACTTTTCCCTGAAAAAATCATTCACTTTTCCCTGAATTGTAGGCGATCATTCCTTCCCCATTAGGTAAAACTTCTTATAGTAAACGTATTGTTTTTTTTAGTGGCGATGCTTCATAAATTTAGTAAGGCATCGACATTTTATATTGTTGCTTCAACAATTAATCTGGTTGCTTTTTTCGAATGTAAAAATATTATATCAGATTGTTAATGAGTCCCCCTACCCACGAAGCTCCTTTGCAGAGGAATATTAATTCTGAAACTCTGACATTTGTTTCAAACGTGACTTTGTTCATGTTTGCAGCAAATATTAGAATGACAAGCAAATAAACTCAAGGGAAATCCCTTGGAATGAATTTCACCCCTGAACTCGATTCACTCTTCGTCATCCTAAGTATACCCTGCACCATAGTACAGTTCCAATTTGCAACATCATTGAGCTTCATAACGTAATAAACCTTCCCAACATCATCTCCGGTAATAGTTTCTGGAATCTCCTTAATATTATCATAACAATCGCAAACATTCTATTATTATAATGGAGCAATTTGTCCCTGTCCTCAAGTGGAAGTTAAATCCCTGTATATACTCCACATTATTGTCATGTAATCTTTGTTCAATCTTAGCGTGACGAAGCGGAGAGAGGCGCGCGGGGGAATGTGTTCTTTTGCATTTATGTCATGGAGAAGATAGGGCCTCTGCTTGAAGATGATGCTACTTTGAAGGAAAGATTAGGTGGATTGTCACAAATTCAGCACAGGAGAAGGATATAACTGTTCCTCCTAGGTGAAGGGAGGAAAGAATGGGGGAGACAAAGAGGGACGAAAAGGTTGATGGAGTAAAGTGCACTTGGTGGAGGAGAGAGAGAGAGAATTTGGGAGAAGTTGGTGGACGAATTACTTTCAACACTTTGTGTGGGGAGAAGAACGTATAGGAGAGTGCATGATCCATACTCATGCGGAAGAAAGGACTTGTTTCCTGCTAATTGAACGAATCATTTGCGTCTATAAGCTACTTGAGCATCCGGAGTTCACGAATTTGGTTAAAAAAATCATTTTTCGTATACAAATTAATTGAATTAAGCGGATTTCCAAAACAGTTTATTGCAATGAAATCAGTAAGCGTGTGAAATTTCCTGCTGGTGATGAGTAATTTTTGAAACTGCCTAAAACTACATCAAGTAGCCAACTTTCAACCCTAAAACAAGTACCTTTTATTCCATTCTATTGCGATAAACTTTAAAACTTACTTCGTTAGTTGAAATTACTCTGTAGGATATAATTTGAATAGATTTGCAAATGTCCACTGGCTGGAAATTACACTTGCACGCTGTCAACAAACAGCACACACGATTATGGAAATTCGCCCTTAGTATAATGATTGTGATTCATTTTATTTAAAAGCATTATTAACGTATTCCTGCTGTCAATCTCGATTTTCATTACGAAATATTAAGGACAAATATAACTATACCGCAATTCAAGTTGAGAAACCCGATCCAAAGCTTATTTTTCAGTCCTCACGAATGGGAAGTTATTTCTATATCACTCTATAGTAAAATCTCTTAAGGGGGATTTCCATAACCGAGTGTAATGTTTGTTTACAGCATGCGAGAGTAACTTTTTAGCGTGTGAGTGTTTTCGAATTTATTTAAATTCTCTCCTAAATAGTAATTTCAAGTTTTCAACGAAGTTTTAACACTTGCCTCAATAGAATTGAATAAAAAGTACATGTTTTCACAGTTGAAAGTTGATTAAAAATACACTGGACGTAGTTTCAGGCGGTTTTAAAAATTCATAGCTAGCAGGAAATTTAACTAGCTGGCAGCTTGTACTGCAACAAGCTATTTTTAAATTCGCCTTTATAGAGGATCCACAGGGATACAATCATCCCCTTTCGTCTTATTTGAGCATGCTGGGTAGACATTTCCGGAATAGATCAGCTCTGGATCGGGTTTTCGAACGACACTAGTATAACCCACAATCACTTTCAGTAAACATTGGAGCTAATTAGAATTCACCAGCATCACTAATATATTTTCAAATATATATTATGTTGAAATCCTAGTTCGTGGGTTTATAATAAATTCCATAATAAAAACTTACTTCATACTTTTTCATGCATCAGCACTAACGTCGTAAGTATCTCTCTCTTTACTGCACTTGAAACCTCAAGCGTCCTTTATTTTTGTTGAAGATACCTTTGAATGCCATTTACGTTTATCTGGAGACAGAAAATATACACAGCAGAAGTATGGAAAAGCAAAGTAATAAATATCTGATGAGAGGGACAGAGAGGAAGAAAAAAAACTTGAAAAATATTTTTCTCTCCCTCTGACAAAAGACCTTGTATGAAGCTTTGTCGTTTGAGTATTTTGTTGTTAAAACTGTATTTCTTTTACATAATTAAATTCTACTGAGAATGCAGAAGATGGAACTAAATTAAACTTTTCAGTAAATGCACTGCTTTTGCTGACTACGCATATTTTGACATGCAAATTATTATTTCGAGTCTAATAAAGTAGTATGGGCATAAAATCAACAATTATTATTTTGAAATTGATACAGGATTCAACGTATTAACACGGCCTTGCTGCGTTTGAACACATTAAAAACTATGTATATTACCATAATTCTGTTTCAGTTAAGTAAATGCTTATGCTCTAGTTTGCATATACCACTATTTCTGACGTCGTGCACGTCATGCCTTACTGAAGGTCTGGAGAATCAAGTACAATATATTGTAATGTAACAGTAAATGTCATTACGATAATAGTAGCAGTTGTTAAAATTACATTTGGAACTCGATCTTGCGTTCAATCTGTAAGCTTAGTATAATGTATTTCGGGTTTTTCGACGAATATGAAATACTCCATGCTTCATCAACGACAGGTACTGTTAAACTTTGCACAGGTTTCTTTATATAATAATCTTACTAGGTTATTAAAATGTTCTCATTACTTCGTTGTGCTGTTTTTTCTTCAGCATAGTAACACCAGATAAAGACGTTATTCGACACTACGAATCATAAACACTTGTGATAATGATAGTCTCTTTTGTTATTTATTTACAGTAATTTTCTACTCTGTAGGATAAAAGTTGAAATGTAATATTGTAGTCTGGCATTACAGGAAAATTACGTTACATGGAAATGAGAGGTACATTAATCAAGGTACGGTAATTCAAATCAAAGAAATAATCTAAATATTTTCGATATGATGTTTCCACTCTACTCCATTTCAATGTTATTACAATGCATAAGCAACTCACATTTATAACTATATTGATGTATGTTGAATGACACACTTCTCCAGTTGGGTACAATAAAATCACAGTCTCTAGTACAAAAATGACATTAAAACCATCCCCAAACGAAGAACCAATCACATACCTTGAGAGTTGAGCGCATGTATCATTTTCTTCCAGTCGTCTATAGACATCCAACCCGATAATTCTTTCTTCTATCTCTTTGTAATTCCTGATTCGTTTTCTCCCATCCCAACCCATCGCTATGGTGTTTGCTTTCTTCTGCATTCCCTCAAGGTAGAGCAACAGCTGAGTTACCAGATCAATAACATACTCCATGTATATATTTCCTTTCGTCTGGTAATCAGCCTTTCCACCTCAAACCTTAACAAAAATGACAAACGACTTGCACAGAAATGAGAGAGAGAGGAAGATTTTTCTTGATGGAACTTTTCCGGCCCTTACGTCTCTTCTGTTTGCATATTGTTAACATTGCACACTTCCCTTTTCTGCTTCTTTGTTTTTGTTCAACGTAAGTCGACAAGTTGAAGAAAATGTGTGCGTTGGTTTCAGCAAAAGTTATAATTTATTTAAAGAAAGGTGTTTTTTGTGTCGGTGTAACTTGAATTCTAATTTTTGTAGTGTTCGGAGAAAATTGTTAGAATATAGTTATATTCGAAAGGTGCTTGTTTGTTATCGGGACTACCTATGTCACACATATCTTATCAGGACTACAATATTTCTCACATGTATGCTATTGTGACTACCCATTTCTAATATGTTTGCTGTAGGGATTATCCATTTCTCACGTTTGTCATTTTAACTACCAACAGGTTAGGCAAGGTTAAGTCAATTCAGGTAAGGTCAGGTGGTAAGTTTAAATAAAGGATAAATTCATTTCAGCTGCACATTGTTGCTGCGGCGTTGTCACAGGAAATAGGTACATAACTCCACCAAACCTGAACCTCAATATATCTATACTTACCTGACCTTAAAACCGATTTTACTAACTTACCTACCCTAATCTTACCTGGCTACACCTAATATTAGATAAACTTAATTAGTGTCATTTGGAGATAAACGAACTCAACCAATTGGAGTCTCGACTACCTTAACGTCGGTCCAGAACTTCTTGACTCTTAAAGGTATCGAAAATCTGGATTTTGAAAGTTTTAAATAGATGACGATAGGAAAGTAAAGAACTGTTATTGATTCAATATGCATTAAAGATAAAAGGAAATCAGGAAAATACTGATTTAAAGAAAAAGGAATAAAAGAAAACTTTTGAAGATATTTGCATCAAAGTCGAGATTTGCAGAATTAAGTCAATGTCTCGCTTCAACTTTTCAATTCTCGATCTCGTTTCAATTGAAAGTTAATGTGTTCCGATCTCATCTCAACCTTCAATTCGAGACTCAAGAATAGTATTGGTTCGTATGGATCTCTAATGTCATCCAATCTACAGGAATAGTCTAGATAACAAACATATGAGAAAGAATATTAATTCCGATAACAAAAAATGGGTAGTCCCGATAATAAACATGTGGGGAAAATGGTAGTCCCGATAAAAAAAAGGTAATCTCGATAGCAAACATATGGAAAAAAATGTTAGTCCTCGTAAAATAGAAGTAGTCCCGATAACAAACAAATGCCATTCGAAATGTAAAATTGCAAGCATACATCTTCCTGCATCTCAAATTGCCTGGTAACATACAATAATCAGTATGCAGTGGATGAGTATTACTGCAAGTACCATAACTTACTTTTAGTTATTATATTGGCTCTGACGGTACCAGCATTATCATTTATTAAAATAATTACTTACGTATTACACTAAAAATAAATTATGCCTGTCAAATCCGAGAAGTAGTTTTAACCATTTCAAGTTGGAACAGCTAGGAATTTCATGTTGGAATATCAACTTTATCCTCGCAGTGGATTACGTTACACATCTATCACAGCGTTGAATTAACAATCAGGCATATATACGTACGTGTACCAATCCATAGTACCGTAGACCTGTAGTGGTAGCATCTCCAATTCGTTGAACCAACCAAAGATGAAATTCAAACAGATGTAAGTTTGGACCTATTTTCACACTCGTTTGTTGCTCTATCCCGCATACGGTTGTATCCAGAGACAACGGTGAAACTGGTAGCACAAACGGTTTAACATTAAACTTCAATCACATTATGATTTTTTTTATGTGAGTTCTGAAGTGGCGAAACAGCGCGGTAGCATGCCGACCCCTCCTATACCCGTTACTCCATACATAGGTGACAGTACTCCCCTGAGGGGCTAAACGGTGTCAAAACACCTGTCTGCTGAACCCTATATTCCTCCAATATTCAGTATAATATATAAATTCTCTATTTCTCGACACCGCTAAAGTCACAATATTATAACTGTTACATGATTGTCATCCGCGCGTCAAGGTATTTGAACTATGTTACAATTACAATTACAAATATAATAATAATATTTAATACCGTAGTCTTCATGTCAACAAATTAACTTTCAAAGTTGATATTCTTCTATGCTGATGAAAAAAAAAGTTTCATGGCTTAAATCATAATCGTTTGTGACCAGTTTTCCAATTTTCTTTAGGTAGGCTACATATACAGTTTGTAGCAGGGCACCCATATTTGTCGTAAATTTCAAACTGTTAACTAGTAGCTTGCACCCGTTTTGGTACATCGAATCTAATTCCAAAATTTTCGTGTTATCAATCAATATTGCTGTTAACATGACCACAGAACATAATTTTAATACCATTTTCAAACAGCATTAAAAATATGGATTTCAAATAAACTTTCAATGCGTTTCTGCTACCCCCATGCAAAGGTAAAATGGCGAAATATGAAAGATTTGTTATGCCAGAAATTGTTAATTATATCTGCTATAACAAAAAATTGAACAGTTGAAACTCATTTTGCCTAAAACATAACTTATTACGCTACAGTAAGATTCCAAAATAATTTTTATTTTTAAATAATGAAGTCTGCAACGTACAAAGCTATTAAACAACAAATATATACACTATAGGCATCGTTGC
>JAQFYR010000848.1:0-11370 GCA_034694985.1 Campodea silvestrii
CCCCCCCCGTCTCTACCGCCTCACTTGTATCTGCCATAGACTGTTGTTGTCGAGCCACGATCTACTTATTGGACTACTATTGCCAATTTACCATCTACACACAGGCGAATACATACCATACGCGTACAATACCGCATCCTACTATTTCCATATTACTTTCAAAAAGGAGATAATGGAACTAAAAATAATTCTGTGTAGATCATCAATTACTGTGAAACACTCTGAAAATAACCATATTTGCATCCTTTCATGACAAAGCATCCCTTACATACCCTGAAGTACATCACCCACTTCTCACCAGAACATTCAACCAAATGAGTAAAATGCCCTTCATCTCTCCACGCGACCATTTCATCACAAAAATCAACATCCTCCATTTGACTATCAACACAAAATCGTCACCGAAGTCTTCAAGACAGCACTCATTGTCTGAAGGAATCTTCCACAATCACTATGATCTTTTTTATGGAACATAAAAGTACTTTGTCTCAGTGGAAATTTATAAAGAAACACATGTTGTGCAAAAAGCGTTGGAACAGTAACCCTTTGTGGCGTTCTCTTTACATTGAAGCACGTGGAAGAAGCATGTGAAATGGGCCACCCCGGGAGTTCGTGTAGTAAAATGGAGTTAATTATTTTATGTGTTGATGTAATGGAGTGAGTTAAAGAATTTGGTTACAATGTCTGGATTTGACATTAGGGTTGCGTTTTTTTCCAGTGATGTGTGATTGTAGATGATAATTATGTACATGACAAGTTTTGTAAAATATGCATTATGCGGGGTTCCAAATTTATTTTGTGTATTACTGACAAATGATAAGAAAGTAACACTAAAGTAATAAATATTTTTAACTTTTAAGAAAGTCATGTATTATTATTCATAATAGATTAAGGTTTGTTATTATTAGCAGCCATCATTGATGTTTGATGGTCTGCACGGATTACTTCGAAGGATGAAATTATTCATCGGGTTTCTTCTGCGTGTTTTTGAATTGCTTACTGCAGTTTCGGAATGACTATGGTCTTCCGTTTTCAGAGCAAGTGTTTTGAACTCTTGCTCTGAAGATGGAAGACCGTGATGCTACTATTGAAATAAAGGTATATTCCAGTTTAATTTTAAAAACACGTTTATCATACGGGGAACAAGGTTTAAAACAGCAACGCTCAGTTCATCCATGAACAAAAGTCCATTAAATCCAACTTCATTTATAAGAAAACTACACATGTCACTGTCGGCTGAAATTTATAAAGAAAACATAATATTAGGAGCGTATTATTAACACTTCAATGTATTTAATACATTCTTTTCAATTTCATTAAATAAGTTAATTAAGGAAAGGTAGTTTGATATATGATGTTGAAATTAATATTTCTCTATAGTAACTGGTGCACGTAATTTCGAATCCAATATATGTGTAACTATACAGTTTCCATTACTTAAAAATGTGACAATGTTTGGGCAATTAATTCATCTATGTTCAATTGACAACTTTCGAAAAAAAGTAACATCAAAGATGAAACTATCACGTTTTCAAAATGTTTTATAATAAACACAAAACAACATTCCACAAGAAATACTATTATTTTAGAATATTTGTAAATCGACAATGAAAAATATTTTTGCAAGTCGTGATGCGCATACACGGAACGATTTCTGTTTATTATTATTGAATATTCAGTTTATTATCACTACTGAATAGATTAATCGATCACGTTTTGGAAAAATCATCAGCGTTAGCAGTCAATCCAGCAGATCTTCAATTTAAAACTGAAGGAATAAAGTTATATGTACGTAGTTGAAATTATTTTTAAAACAATGCGATAATTCACAAGAAAATACGCCGTTTTTCATTATTTTGCTATAAATATAATCTTAAAAACAGTGGAATTCCATATTTGCTACAAATACGTTCGCTTATTAGAAGATTTGGGATAAATTAATAGGATTGGTTAGTGTCCATGTTCCACAATTAATAATTTCATCATTGCTCTGAAACCCTGTTATTTATGAAAAATTTGATTCAGGAATGGCGAAATCTGAAGACTTTTACTGTTCCATGACTTCAAGTAGCACTATTATTTGGAATGACATAACAGTAAATATACTAGCTTCCAAAGTTATATTTGGTAACAGAATAGGCAGAAAAACATTTTATGTATAATCGGGTTTAAGTTGGTCATCATATTTCAATATCGGGAATCGGACCAATAAATTACATAATATATTATTTTACTTGAAGTTAGACGCTGTAAGAGAGCATCTTATTGCATTATGAATATATTGCTATCACTTGAAAATTAGATATAACACTCACAGTACGCATACATTAAAATCAGAGAAGTACAATGTAACGTCTAGCAATAACGGACTTTTAAATTTTATTAGCCAACTTAGTTTTTTTTTCTTTCTTTTTTTTGTAGTGAAAGTTTCAAATGTTTATGTGGAGAAAATATTTGTTCTTGTACACAAATCATTCAATATAGCTTTTTACAACCACTTTATTTACTAATATTTTTCTTCAATGTTCGTACTAGTAATATAAGTAACAGTGACTAAAGATGTTCACCACATCAATTTTTGGCTATTTGCAGTTGTCATTTTTTTTGTAACTACAAACTTGAGTGTCATCAAAAATATTTTGTACACCTTATACACCAGGTCACATCCCACATGTAAATGAAAATAGTCAAAATATACCTAATTTGGACACGGCTGGGAAATTGAATGTTCCTTACAATGTATTTTTATCATTACAAATTGTAATGATGCTATACCGACAGCAGTATAATTTATTATATATTTTGATTATTGCAATTTCATTTTGTAATTAAATCCTATTTTTTAACTATACAACGTGAAGTTAACTTCAACGGCGAGTTGACTCCGAGTAACTCCAACAGGGAGTTGACTTCGGAAGATGGAGTCAACTCCGAAAGATCCAGTTAACTCCGACGTGAAGTTGACTTTGAGGGATGGAGTTAACTCCGACATGGAGTTGACTCCGGGGTTGGAGTTAACTCCAACTGTGGAGTTAACTCCAATTGGTGTTCAGAAAACTCCACTCCGGAGTTAACTCCGGAGTCAACTGTCAAGCGTCTATCTCGGAGTGAGTCGGAGTGGAGTTACAACAGTTGAGAGCGGAGTCGGAGTGAGTCAACTCCGAAATTTCGGAGTCATGCCCATCACTGGTCTGAAGTATGTGTTATAGCAGCTTACTTAGTGCGCTAGAAGCGACGATCAATAAAAATGGTAAAACCAAAGAATATAATTATATCATGTCGAAAAATAAAAAGTTTTCCGATGCTGTAGAATACACTTTACACTCTACAATAATAAATTACTTATTTATACCTATTATATGCTTATCACTGGTTATAATTATATAGGTCAGCTATTAATTCTGCAGCTCAACCAGTTATCCCTACTATTCTTCGTATTTCGTAATTCTGTTCATTCCATAGTGTTAATAAACCTTTCACTTGTTCGAAATTCCGTGTCTATGGAAACACGGAATATTCGAAATTCTTTCTCCATGTAAACAAAACATCGGAATTTCGAATTCCGTGAAAAATGAAATACGGAAGTGGATAGAAACAGACTTGTTTAAATCGTGTTGCATATGTCAAAACCAGTGGCGGGTTGAAAGGTTCAATGAAGGGAGGTCGGGAATTGAGAGAAATCGTATTTGGCGTGGGTGAAACTGTTTTATTTTGAAATTATATTGTTTGCTTTTGTAAAGAAAATTGGAATATATTTTATTGTTATAAAAAATAACAAATCAGTGACACTAAGAAAAATTCCATCCATTTATAGACAATATTAATTAAATATTGATGGTACCTTCGCCCCTTTAATTAATACAGCGATATAGCACATATGAAAAAAAATTTGGTCCCAGGTAGGATTCGAGTCCATGATCTTCAGTTTACATGACTGCTATACTCTATCAACCAAATTTTCTTATGTCTTATATCGCTGTATTAATTAAAGGGGTAAAAGCACTCAATTAGAAATTCTAGGGAATACTAACATTAATGTAACCGAAAAAGTTAAATCAGAAGTTATATAGAGAAATTACTGAATGAGATTTTCATTGCGCTCAGTTGCTCAATAATTTAGTACCACAATTCATGAGCTATTTTGGTCCAAATTATTTTCGTTTTCTAGCTTTTATTTAATTCTACTAAAAACTGTAGCCTGTGCAGCATGCCTGAAGCATGATGAGTCCTGAGGGAGGAAACCGCGTTCGCATGCTGAACCTTCCCATGCCCATATTCCATACATAGGTGATAGTAGTCCCTTGACGGGTTAAAGGGGGGTAAAACACATGCCTGCTTGATCCCATAATCCTCTAATATTCAATACAATATTCACATACCGTAATTATAAAATAATTCGCAATACTTTCATTTATATGATTCACCTATACAGTATTATTATCCCTACACTTAAATCTTCCGAGAAAGAGCAAAACATTACATAACTCATATTTATAAACAATTCTGTAAGCATTACGCTCCTATACACACCAACAGTTGGCAACGACCACAGCCAGACACAATCCTTCGGGCAAAAGAAATAGAAAAAGTTGCAATAGTTTGTCACGCAATTCAAATGGAACTAAGACATCAATCGATATCCCGAAGCGATCGAATCGTTCGAATGGTGTCGAATCACTGCCCTCCTGTCATGTCAGAACGCCTCACAAACACTTGTTGCATGACACCACGTATGCAAAGTAGATCAGGACAGTGATACCAACACAACAGAATTTAACAGGAGTTCAGAAAAGATGGCTGTAAGGTAGAAAATGTATTCCAAGTATTCTGTGCTAATCAATTGGGTTTATTTATCATTGGTAAACTGAGCGATTTCCTATGGCCGTCTGTAGTTAAAAGATGCGACGCTGGGTTATGAAATTTCTAACTTTTTCGCATGCGAAAACCACCTCCTCCGACAAAATATATCTCGCAAAAATGTTAATGTCCAAAAACCAGAAGTAATTAGTTTTAATAAAAAAACATATTTTCAATTGTCCCATTATGCTATTATTTTTTCAGCCTAACTAAAGTTAAAAAAAAATTCAGTCACCAATAGCTGGGGAAAGGTCTTCAAAAACTTTGTTGTCAAAACACTATTATGTGACACTGTTAAAGAAATATTTCTAGGGAAATATTTTTCTCTCTTTTTTCCTCTTCACTCACTTTGCTTTTATTCTCTATATATACTCGCATTCCTTCACGTACATACAAAAATAATAAAATATCCATGAAAATTTCGAATTGTAGTAAATATTTGTGCTTTATTGTCAAAACGTATGAAGACGCGTGACGATTACAAAATAATTCGGTTTATTTCTGAAAAATCTGTATAAATCTGCTGTAATAATGAATAACACAGGTTGAGGTGTCAGCTGGCTGCTATATGTCATCCTATAATCTCATATTAATAAGCACACGCATTGGGTTGACACTCGAAGTATGTGTTGATACAACGAGATGTCGTAAAATGTAATATTTTGGAAATAAATGTTGAAAATGAACGCAAAATGAAATTATATCATGTGAACGCGTATTAAATTACGACGATTTACTTATTTATTTATTCGTCAACAGAAATGAGCTTTTTCGAAGTTTTAATTATTTTCAATCATTCAACGACAAAATGATCAACCATCAGCAACTAGAGGTGAATCACTAGCTCTAAGCAGAAGACATTGAGACCAATAAAAATGCTTGTAGATTCTTTAAGAAAAGAAAAGGCCAGTATGTAGGTAATGTACAGAGCTTTTCAATCGAGTGTCACGGTCTTTTAAACAAATATTATTAAATAATCTATGAGGATTTTTATTTGTCTCTATGTCGTCTGCTTAGAGGTTAGAGCTACAGAAATAGTGATTCACCTCTACCCAGAAGAATATAATGTCTTATCTTACATACAAATCCTAAATGTTTATAATTCGGAAGTGCAAAGTGGTAATTTCTAAAACGAAACATATACACAGGTAGTCTTCTCTGCCTTAATTTTATTTCGGCAACAAGTTTCACTCTAAACAAATATATTTTCCAATGCAATACTAACACAGATTGGCGTATTAGTTTGAACGCCAATCTGTGTTAGTATTGTTTTATCTTTTCTTTTACCTTAAATTTTGTGGGCCTGAAGATGCTCTGTTTAGAGTGGAACTTGTTGCCGAATAAAATTATTGCAGAGAAGGCTACATGTGTATATATTTCGTTTTATACAAATCCTATTTCCTTATTTTTTTATTGTTCAATAAATAAACACAAAATTTTGTTGAAAGCATTTGCGAAAATTTTTATTTAAATAAAAGTACGCAAAATATTAGTAACCTTATCACATAAAACATTATGCATCTACAGTAACTGTAAATTCCATCAACCCATCAAATGACCAAGTAATAATATTCGTGAAATCCTTCGATGCTTGAAAAATGAACAATATTTCAACTTTTAACCTGGCAGTATGCCAACAAGTGGCGAGGAGGCCTTGAACAAACGCTTGGGGTGCTTGACCACCAACAGTTACGTCACACGTATACACAAAGAGACGAAATAAATAAACGTTCTATAATTTAAGGGTTGGAAGCAAATATCCTGATATGTTAATTCAACTTGTCGAATTAAGATATTACATCCAGTTATTCGAGAAAATTCAATTCTTAACGGTTCCAAACTATCAATTTCTGATTGAAGCGTAGCAATTCTTAAAAATTAATTTTCAACTTTCGAATGTATTCCGTTACATATAATAGGAGTCTTGCTGCTTAATCAATTAAAATAAAACTGAGCCATAAAATAATGTTTACAATATGATCCCCTATTAGCAGAAGTGGACTGGCCACTTTTTACAATTGCCAGGTGCATGAAGAAAATCTTCTTGGAATACCAATGGCCCGAGAAGTAACGTGGTATAGTAAATATTCGAATGTTTTTATCAGTTTGGATGTCGGAGGACTCATTTTTTTGACGTCAAGGCGGATGGAAAATAGTTCCTAGAGTATTCATTCGCGAATGACGTTTGACGCATATTGGTTTTCTGCGGAAATATCTGGATTTTTGTTTTTTCACTATTACCAATCGAACGCAAAAAAACTATTTGGCGAGGTCAATGACACGCATACCATTCTAATTTCAATGTGTAGTTACCAAGTGCTAAAACGGTCATTCCACTACTACTATAATAAGAATGGAATCCGAGTTTAATTGAAATAAATCATTTAATATCATCCCATGATCAGTTCAACAGGATGAAAACATTGTAAAAATTAATCAAACTTTATGCAAATCGAAATACCAACTGTTAAAATTCCGAGAAATTATATTCAGTATAACATATGATACGCGAATGTTAATTAATTGTACACTGATCACTTGATTATATGAAAATTCAATATGGCGATTTGAACTTTATTCTATTTTTTCCTGTTAATATATGTAGGCCTCTCAACTATAAGGTCAAACGCTACGACAGATTAAAGATATCACCAAATTGGAGATAACCCGTGTACAAGCAAATAATTGAAGAAAAATCGATTTAAAGACATAAAATTCCATTTTTGTTGCAATTTATACCGATATAAAATTAATAAGTTATTGTCCGTCGAGATTTAGTACATGATGACCTCTTCAAAGGTCATGGAACTTTATTGTTATTGGTCATATTTCAAACAGGAATGTAATTTTTTAATTGAAATCAAAGTCTAATGATAATTTTCAAGAACACGAATCGTATATTACAGACAAGCTGGTAGCATCTCCATATACTGCTGTACATATATCAGGAAGGATTTAAATTATGTAAACAACAGGATAGCCAACGAAATATATTTTAGTTCAGCATGTGATCTTCAAAAATGTTTTGTACGAAACAATGAGAGCGATAGTCATAATATGCGGTAGTTTACTAATTTGATATAAGTTTATATATGTGGTATTTGGATGAGTAATAGTTCATTCAGAGTATTCAGTGACGTATATAGAAATATAATGTAATCATAGAAATGAGGCCAATAGAAATGTTATTTATACATGAGAATCTTTAATCTGTCTTCTGAATTCAAGAACATTATAACAATGCTGCATTCATTTTTCTTCAGAAATTCGTCCAACTTTGGGTGTGAGAAAATATTTTCTTCATTCGAAAATTATTATATTTCAGCACGAATGGGCTAATGATACATTTGTTAGTTAAAATCCGTAAAATAGAAATTCTATTTTTGCAAAAGTTATTCATATACGTGGAAGACCGCACATTACGACGAATCGGATCGAAACGAAATAGAATCTCCCAGTAAACTCAACGGGTATAGAATAATTCCGATTCGATCCGACGTAGCGTGCGGCTAGCCTATCACGTTATTCATGACACTAAGGGGTTTATTCTGAAAAACAATTCTCGCAACCGATAGAGATTCTAAATATGTTGGCCAGGTACCTTCGTGTCGTTTTCCCTGTACTTGCAATAGTCTAGTACAACATAATAATTTGCTTACCACGTCCCATTGATCATTCGAGTTCTGTACCTGCTGAATGTAATTGACAGAATGGCGTCTGCCAAATCCAATATCAGCATTCGTTATCAACTATCCGTATTTCATATAGTTAATGCTAATAGATGGGGAAGACCATACTCAGTACTGGAGAGTGGAGTGGACAATTCGAAACCATGGAAAATGGAATAATGTTCATTGCTAGAAATACTGCGGATGTATACAGTAATATGGCAGTTACTTATACTATCTACTAAAACTCCTAAGTTTTAGTAAACGAAAATTAACCGAAAACAAACAAAACAAGCTCTATAATTCCAAGTGGGAAAAAGGGGGCAATATTCAATTAAATATCGATCGTGATTTGTTATATCGCTGTATTAATTAAAGGGGTAAAAGCACTATTCATATTTAATTGAATACAAACACTTATTTTACTAAATTTAAAATTATTTCATTATTTTTTAAAATTTTAATTTTAAATGACGAATTCGTCCTTGTCGATAACAGATTAGCTTCGACAATTATTATCTAAATTCGTTTTTGATTATAACATAATTAAAGATGAGTAATTGATGAACGCGATTTATTTCCCTCCAATATCCAATCAATAATTCCAATATTGGAAAGCCTAGAAATATCAAACGCTCTTATTAGAGTTCACCAACCTCCCACCAAACAAAACAGCACCGTTGCAATTCTATTTTAATTCTGGAAATTTCTCTGACTTACCTGCTAAACCAAAAACACTCTGCATCTCATGGAGAAAAACGATGACTAATATGGCGGCTAAATGAAACGCCATCTTGGCGTCTGTACTTGGGAAAATCTGCAAAGAAGAAAAAAAAAGTATTGGAAAATTGTCATACAGAACAACTTTTTACTATGAAGAAATAATCCCGAAATATCACCCGAGAACATGCCCGCGGTATTCCTAGAACTAGATATGAATCAATAAATTAGAAAATCTATTATTTTGACGCGCCAGCACGGACCAGGGATGATATAAACATTTGATATGATACTTCACTTAAGTGGGGGTACTTAAATGATAAAAAGAAGCGCTCACAAAAAAGCTCTTAAGATATTTTGGGGAGATTTTGTTTCAGAAAATGTGCTGATGTACGTTGGAAATTCCTTTATGAAGTACGGGGGAGAAGCGAAGATGGTCGTTATTTTATTTTAGGGTATGAGTAATAATTATGACTAATTAAATTCAAATTTCGCAATGACGTGAAGTAGTAAATAATATACATGAAATTATTTTTTTTGTGGAATAAAATATAACAAAATGCTTTACACGCAATAACACGTAATTATGATTTTCTGAGATTGCCGTTTTTCAGTAAAATATGAAGAGTGCAATTAAATCAAAAGTATTTTATTATTTGTACGCCACTTCGTAGATTCGAAAGCGATTTTTAAAAGAAAGTGTATCTGTGAATTTACAAAATAAACGAAAGAACGTTTTTAAAAAAGCAGATTTGCCAATGACACCGAATACTTACAAAAACTTTTGCATTCTAATGAGTTGGCAATTATTAAAGAAATCTAAAATATTAAAAAAGAAAATTAAAGCAGGACCATTTTCATCTGTGATGAGGTCATTTCACTGCTCAGTGTTTTCTAATAATTTATTTCCGCTGCAAAATGTTGTTACTTATCAGACGCTGTTTCATGAAATATTGTTTACATTTGTAAGAAATATTTGTAAATTCAGTTTTACAGTCACCTTAAACAAATTTATATTAAAACGTAGCTCTTTTAAAATCACAGTAAAGCATCCCAATTTTTATAAGAAATGTAAAAACTAAAAAGTGCACTTTCAAAAGTAAAATTGTGCTGTTCTTGATTACGTACAGTATTTATTTATACTACGTCAGAAATAACGAACATCGTTTTTGGAACCAACATGACGCGGTTTCGGAGGGTGGGCTCAGTCAATGAGAAAAAAAGAAAGAAAAGTGGAATAAGGTAAAAATGAGATTTATTATTTAAAAAATGGCTTATTTTACACTGAAAAACGAATGCAAATCCAAGGATTCTTATGATTTATTATAAGCAGGTAGAGAAATTTGTAAATACGAATGGAGTTCCTTGATATATAGGCGGAAAGTCCAACTTTTTCGATCATTGCATTCTGTCGTAATTTAAAATCCACTCCTGAAATTTCGATTTTTGTCCCGAATCATGAGCATTCTCAGAAATTTACTAAAATACCGATGATTTTGTATCTGCGTAGTCCTTTGTGCGCTCTGAACGTTGTCCCACCGTAGTCCATTGCAGTCCGACCGTAGTTCAGCCGAAATTGTCAGACATTCCAATCGTAGTCTGACCGTAGTCTATCGTATTCCAGCGTAGTCCGCTATATTCCGTAGTACTGTGTACACTTTTCCAAGTGCACAATCCCTCGAAAATACCCCAATAAGTAATCTTATTGTACGATGTTGATTGATGGTCTGCAGAGATTGTTTGGAGGATGAAATTCTTCATGGGATTTCTCCTGCCTGTTGGTTTTTGAATTGCTTACTGCAGTTTCGGAATGATTATGGTCTTCCATCTTCAGAGCAAGTATTAATGACTATGGTCTTCAATCTTTGTCAGAGCAAGTGATGGAAGACCATAATCATTTCGAAACTGCAGTAACCAATTCAAAAACCAATATGCAGGAGAAACCCCATGAAGAATTTCATCCTGCAATCTTACTATAATCAATGTCATCTGAAAAAATTGCGAAACACCTCCTCCCCCCCTCAAAAAAAAATCTGTCACTCCCACTGTCCTAATTTCTCCCTGTCCCGCACTTATTACTCCGTGTCCTCATTTCCCACCCAAGCAATAAGCAACATGTTCCAAT
>JAQFYR010000849.1:0-11367 GCA_034694985.1 Campodea silvestrii
AGTTTAGATGTTTAGAGCAACCATCATGAAATATGCCAAAAATCGTCAGGAAAAAAAGGAAAATATTCTTAAGAAAATTCAGCAAAAACAATTCACAAAAACTGTCCTTTTTAACGTGAAAACGCATGAAAACTTATTTACGGGATATTTTACGGTGAGGTTCAAAGTAAGGCGCACCCCTTTTATTTTTCTTGGAAATTTTCTATGCTAAAACACTGATGAGTCGGTCCCATTGGCCAAGGAAACAGTCATCAACTGCATATCTAAAATGAGAGGGGTCCCCACTAAAATGGCGCCTAGGGGCCCCGAAGGGTCTTAATCCGGCAATACGCAAACCAAACACTATAGCATAAATTCCTCAAGCAGCATAATTTCTTAATAACTCGCCTCCAATATTTTACTTGCAAAACGAATGGCGAATATCTGTGTGCAGTGGTAAGACGCGTATGGACAATATCAGTGAATTATCAAACCTTACGTAACGGTAGCGCTTGTATCAGACTTTACGTAACATAATAAAACTGTATGAAAAAAAAAATCTCAAATATAGGTGGTTTAGATAGCAGGGAACTAAGGCAAGTGTCATTGTAATATATGAAATAGTGTTCAAGTAAGTGTTAAGTTCGATTCAACGTAGTATGTTGTGTTTAGAAGTGGTTCAGCAATGTACAAATACTTTGATTCTACCTTTTTTTCATCATGTTCGACAATTTAGAGTTATTGTTTAACCAATAAGAGCTAATTATTTATCTAATTTGATTCTTTCTCATTTTTACAGCAAATTAAAGATGGCGCAGTTCACAAATTTTTGATCGGGAAATGCTTAATAGTCGACTTAATGCAAATTAAGTAATAAATCGCACTTTGAGCATCATACTGTACTATCTTCATAAAGGTTCTACACAAGGAGAAAAAATGGAGTGGACATTAGCGATTAGTTAAACAAAAAACTGGGATGCATTAGAATTGAAATAATTAACAGGAATCATTTTCCTTTCCGTTCGACAAGTTGTGAATAGTTGGAATAATTTTAAGCCGAAGATGATTTTAAACCGTGAATAAATTAGATAATAATTTTAAGTAAGGTAAAAAAAATAATGATTTTAAGCCGTAAATAAATTACGAAATTGAAGTAAGTCACATAGTGAAATATAATTTGAGAGAAGATACCAAGTGCCGCGACAATAAATAAAGTAAAAGTTATTTTTCAGAATAAAATGCTATTATAACAGCATAAAAAAGCTATTCTTTTACCGATTTACGCGATTTTACTCTTATTAACTTGATATTCTTATTACCGATAAAACTGGTTTTATCAGTTGAGTCTTGCATATAAAACAAATATTTGAAATTTAAGCAATTCTCATCTACAGTACCTTCGTGTTTGAGTTTCATTTTTAAAACAAATGTAAGCTTTCAGACTTCATAGATACTGTAGAAAGGAGTTCTCTATGCCTTGGGTACTTCTATGAAATAGCTTTGGTATACTACTGTAGAATGTAGAAAGGAAGAAGTGATTTCCATAAGAAAAGGATTTTATTTTCGTTTCCTTTCGGCCTTTTCAACACATGCAAATACAAAGTTAGTCTCTGGAGGAAGGAGCGGGGAAGAAATCATTAAGAAACAAAGAAAACTCATACTCCGACAAAAAGTAACTTCGTCCCTCCTCATTATGAATAATATCAAGATGAAAAGAAGCAATTAAAATATATGAAATGTATTAATTAACTGACAACTGTGTATATAATTTGTTCCTTACTGTATGTTTTAAATGAAAACTACAAAGTACATAAGGTTTTTAGATGATAACTGTATATGCCCACAACTCATGAACACTCTCCGAAGCGTATATTTTATCTCAGTGACACGTTCTCTAATACTTGCATCGAAGTGAACGCAGACAGCGCAGTCATTATGGAAACTAAAAATAATAAGTTGCATTTTTTTTTTTTTTTAAGAATACAGGTGACAGAAAGGTTTTTTTTAAAAATTATTTTAGATACTTTACATATATACCTCTACGGCGTACAAACAATACTTCTTTATACGTTTTTTATTTTTTTATTTTCTCGATTATTTCTGTAGCTGTAGCGAGGGAAATTTACTTGTAGTTTGGCGCTAGCGTTCCCTATATAGTCTTGATAGTCGAACGAAGAATGTAAGAACGAGGAACTCGAATAAAATAAATGATTCGGTGAGTGTGTATACATATAAGTTGTATCATGTATGAGGTCGTCTTAAACAATATTTATACTTGCTGCTTTACTTTAATAATTTGAAATATTTTATACAATGAAGTAGAAGTCGTCTTGTGGCATTAAAGATACAGTATATATACGGGTATCTTGTTTACTTTTGGAATGTACCTTGAGCATTGATATCAGTGGCTCTGGTTGGGTCAGTTTCTTTTAGGAAAAGCAAATAAAAGAGAGTGGATATCGCATTTTCCGACTAAAACTATTTTTAGGAGAGCTGCTGGGAATCCAGTAGAGTGATTTAAGTTCTTGTTGGTGACAATGAAACCTGTTTTCTTACTGTAGGTCGAATAACAGAGGTTCATACATAAGTCGGAAGGTCTTTTTTTGTTGTTTCAATGGTCCATTACCCTACCCGGGGATGCTACTGTATATAAACGAATGTACAGTAACCAGAACAAATGGGGCATGTGGCTTGGTTAGGCAGGACTTTTTTGAGAAGAGCAATTTGCCACTGAGAAGTTGAGGTTCTCATTTTAAGTTTGTACTTTAATTAAATAGAGATTTCGTCTGGTTCGTATTGTAATATTGTATTACGATATGTGAAATATTTTCACTGTTAATTATTATTTCAATTTAAAATTAAGGTATGCATTGTTACTCGTGAAATGAGGTGTTTAAATCCATTTACGTTATTTTCCATGCGTAATTATAATATTATTTCAGCTGTAGAAGTTATTGACAGAATCTCATTTGACTTTGACGAGTTTAAAAATACTTATAATACGTTAATGACACTTAAGAATGGAATAAAAAAAATAGCATTGATATCACAACATGTCCTGTTTGTCCTAAAGAATAGCGATTGACGGGGGTAATAACTGTTTTTTGAATAAGCAACTGTACTGAAACTTGCACTGCATACCTTTATATAATTTTGAAGTGCTTAGAATAATATTATTCGCAGATAGGATGGTTTCTATTTTCGTGAGAAAATCTTCAAAAATCAACGACATCTATAACATTTTTTTTTAATTTATAATGTTACGGAGAAACTTATAAGATATTTCATAGTCTATAACCAGAAATCGTCTACATGCACTCCTGAACTAAAATTCCGGTACTTAAACTTCCAGTAACTTTATAAGTTTGCTTTGAATACTTTCAGCTACTTAGAAACAAGCAGACGTTCATACTTTGATGTGGCTGCGTTTAATCAACAACGGTAATTGCATTTTTGGAATTGAAATTTTCACAAAAGCTTTTGAGAATATTACATCTTGAATTTTCAAAGGAATTAATAAATGTATGTATTCAAAATGTCACTTCAGTGACATTAAAGAGATTACAGTTCGCCCATGCATCATCGGCAGTAATTACGTTTTTGAAAGTTTTGCCATTTCATGCTGTGGAAAATTTCATATTTTCCACATTTTATGTTAATAATAATTAGCTTCATGTTCAGGAAATAAGTTAATACGCTTCTGTGTATATATTTCCATAAAGGTCAACCCTTTTACATCTAACCGTGCTAACAAAATTCCTCCCGGAGCAGCATTATGATCAGTTACACTCTACACATTCATTAATTATGTTTTTTGATCGATGTGGGATACCATAATTAACAATACGTCATGTGGCCTTCCCCGTTTTTCCATAGGGGTCGTCGACATGATGTAAACAAGCTCTACAACAATTCAACATCCAACAGAGAAATTTTCGCACAGGATAAAATAAAATATTGATTCAGTTCTGTCTTCTACAGACATCATGAACATAAATGCAATAACACGCTGATGACAAATAAACACATTACCGCTTTGCACTAAATATTGTGTATTGTTCTAAAGAAGATGTGAGTACGCTTTTACGAAATAGTCTTCTTCAAACTAATTTCTCATCCATTATTCGCTTCAAGGAAGAATTTCCACTGCTCGAGTCAGCAGAAATAGCAAGAATAGATTGAGTTTCTTCTTCAGAGAATTTTAAAATTGCCTAAGTATTGTGTAATGTGTAGTCAATAAGTCTTCATTGTATTAGAAGCTTTTTACTTGTCTGGCAACAAACTAGAATAAAGGAGTTTCTATATCCTTCATTAATTACTTGGAAAATAGAGTGACAAAATAAGTTTGAAAGAGAATTAAATCGATGGGAGGGTGTTTATGCTAAGCATCCGCCCGGATCAGGGATTACAATGATGAAGCTAATGGAAACAGAATTTCACTTTAAAAGTTCTGCTTTAATAGAAATTTGAAACACTTGGCTTAATTAAAATTTCTATCAAGGATATTACAGATACCTGATTGATCTGATATTGAGTGGTTTCACTTAATAATCGTTGCAGTGGTTTCATTAGTATAGTGCTTATAAATACTCAATACTTACTTGTTAGATAAATTTAATTACCCGTGAATACATGTAACTCATTTTGGTATGTTCCATTGAGGGCACTGTATGGAACTTTTCTTATGGAGAAACCGCACGCTATTTCTCAATGTTATAGTTGAAAGGAGCGGTAGAAATATAAATAGTGAACAATAAAGAAATTTAAAATATAGAATCTCCATGAAAACTCGCTTATTGCTCTGAATGCTAACGCAATGAGGACACTATGAGGAACAATTACCTGGTTTTCCTATTTATTTGTAATTTTAGTGGAAATGCTATAAGGTTCCAGTAGTTATACAACATTAACATTTGGTCAGACGAAGAAGTATATACCTATTCTTTCCTATAAGACAGTAAAACTACCTTGGGTAAAATCTAATACGATCTGGTAAATAAAATGCGGTTACAACCTGTAAATATTGTTCTGAATGTCAGTTTAGAGGATGATAGGATCAAGCACTGTGGGGACTGCGTTTATCTACTGTATGTATGTGAATATGAATGTGGAAGATTCGGCATACGACCGCGGGATTGCTGGCACTGCTTTGGCGTTAAACCCCTAATACTGCAGGGCTTTCAGCGCACAGTTCTGTACCACTAAACCACGTTAGTCAGAAAAATCGCTAGATCACGCTAGTAAGATAAAAGTAATAATAACAGTTTCCGTTTTCGAGCACCAAACGTTGGAAAACATTTTTATAAAAATGTTTTTAAAGTTGTTATTACAGTCTCATACTCAAAGCCTGCTACGTGTAGTTTATCATGATGGGAGTAATTAATTACAAAGTCAGAAGAGTATTACCACTTAATTACCGGATGATATACGCAAACGACCAAATCACTCCAATGACTTTGATGAGCGATGAGAAAATGTGAAAACTAAAAACATACTTACTGAACATGTTGATGTATTAATTACGCAGTTGAAGTTTCTGTCTCAAGTATTTTTGAAATGCACTCGAAACTTCGGTTTGAACTCCCTTATATATTTATTAATTTCTTCTTTAGATGTTTGTACAGCGTTCCTATATTGCTACAGTAGAAGGAATAAAATTAATATTGCACAAACACTGACAAGTGAGTGTTCTTGTAGATATGTAAAGGATTTAACAGACGTATTTTGTTGATACACACTTTTTCAAATTGTGATAAACAACTTACGATGTACGAGTTTAAATGATCTCCAATTTTCGAAGAAATATATAGCGAACATATTTTTCTTTTTATTGCGAAGCGTAATTTCCTTAGTATATGATATATTTTGCAGCACCCACTCCAGCTTGCAGTAATTTGCATGATACATATTAATCAGTTTTTATTAATATAATTATATTACTTTGTATTTGGAGACTACTGCTATAATGCTCTATACCATACAGAATTGAAAAGAGAGACATGTGCATATTAGCATAACAATCAATTCGATATTCTGAATAGACTTTATATAAGTAAAGTACTATACAACAACAGAAGTGAAACCATTCAAGCAGTAACTCAAATTTAGAACACGAATAACTCCTATACACGCATAATAAAAGCAACTTCCTATACATGGTTATAAACAAGAATTACGAAGATCAAAATCGACTTTATAGACACCACTTTTTGCAAACGCCTTTTTGGTGAATTTTTTATACAGTTAGGGAAGGCGCTTCTAATAGTGACTAATAAGTTGCAAAAGAAGTCCAAAGTTTGTATGCGTTCAAAAACTGACTTACGTATGTGACCTTAAGACAGTATGGTCTTATAAGTTAAAAGTACAGTACAAGTATCACTACATGTTGCTTTTTCATAAAATTATCGTGATTGACTGAAAGTAGCAAGCTGCGTACATAATTATATAGTAGTAAAGAGGGGAATTCCATTATACATGAACTCAGCTTAAAACAAGGAAATTAACTGTAAATACAAAATTTTTGTACGGGTTTTTAGTCATTTCACATTCACTGACTCACTTTAAGTAAACATTTAGAACAGTTTTTGTAGTATCTCAGGGTCACATTATTACATGCTTGAAGACCAAAGTTTCCATTTATCAATTACGAAACGCATTTTTCCGGCTTATATTAGAGTAAACGCAGCATTTTCTAAAAAGAAAACAATAAACGACCCAAAAATTTGAGAGATACAATTCTTGAAATAATATTGTGTTGCTACAATTGAACGTTCTCAAAAACGTGTAGCAATAATTTCTCCTGACAACCTAAATATACTGAAAAAATAGCTCCAAAGTATAAAACTATTTATTTTCGGTTCTACTGTCTATATACATACATTATAAAAACCTCATGTGCTTGCACAGTGAATTGAGCAGACGTTTCATGAATTATCTGTGGGTTATAGTTTTGCCAGAAGGAATTTGAGATATTAAATGTACTTTATCAAATGTTGAAATAAAAGCTTGTACGTGATTTTGCTCTTTTTAGTTTGTATTCCGTACATGCTTTACCATTCAGAGAGAGGATCGAGAAAGTGTAAGGAAAGATGATGTATTGATGTTCTAATGTTTCATGCCAAATCAGTTATTTGGGTTCTTCAGTGACGAAGTAAATATTATTCTTTAGTAAACTGGAAAAAGTGTTTGGGAGCGTTTAAAAATTTCGACTTTGTGAAATTTACAAATGAAATCAAAAGTCAGTAGGCATCTTACTTAAATATCCAGCACGAATTCCTTTTTCTTTCGAGGGGAGGGGAGCATTTAGATTACCAGATTTATTTGTGATGAGGATTAATAATTTGCTTACTGTCAGTTATAAGGGCGCGTTCGACTTTTCATACCTCGTTATATACAACATACAAAAACATGTGAAATTTACATGTATACCGCGTGTATAGGATTTGGTAGTTGGATAGAAAACAATCCATGACTTCACTGAATCCTTCTAAATTCTAAAGGTGTAAAATAGCAATTAATATGTATAGTATATAAATCTATTCAAGTATTACGGTACTTCATTAATTATTATAACAGTATAGCCATTGAAAAATAATAAGTTTTTTCGATGGTATAACAAGGAAAGACGTATTTTGAGATTGATGCACTAAAAGTAATTACAAATTATAAGATAACATCCAGTTTCCGGTTCTAGGCCTTTCTTCACTTCTACGCAGAAGCATTCCTATAATAATAAATACAAGCATCTCTGTATTCTGCGTTTGCTGTATTAATAAATCTACAAATAACTCAAACTCACGTCAGTATGTTGAAATAAATCTTCGTAGCATGTTTCAATTAAAATATATTTTACATCTTGTACAATATAAAACCATGTTTCCCTCCATTTCCTAGAACAGCATGAACGATAGAACGATAAAAGAAAGTTGTCACTTTTGTGTTGAAGGCAAGTTTGCTCCCTGTGGCGATTTTCACTTTCGTAAAGCAAAAGTATCTCGATACCAATCAGTTGGTATCAATCATGAAAAGGTCAAAGCGATCACCATGGATACTTTGGATTTCCTAACACAACTTGAATGGAATTGCGTGAACAAATAAGGTGGAGTTGTCGACATATGTTTCGATATCATGTTCTAAGTATTCCGTGAGAATGAAAGGAATGAAATTTCAAAATGAACGTTGCATGTTTGTTATCCGCAGGAGTGCTTCGTTCAAATCCATTGATAGTGAATCTGTAATTAAGGTACAATTTCAGTACTTCAAAGGTCATTTCATGGTGTTATAAAACCATGGGAATCAGGGTCGGGCTGGATACGAAGGGTCCGGGATGGGATGTCTTTAGGGGGTCCACCTTCTGAAAGTTGGGTAAATGGTTTGCCACTTTTTAGCTTAGGTTGCAAAGTGATTTAAATTCTTTATAAAGTCCGAGAGGAACTGGAACGCACCATTTTTATTATTTCTAGGGTAAAATGTACAATTTGCATGCAATTTCGATGGCAATTCTCGAAGCAGTTTTTTCAGTAATATTTCAGAATTTAAAAGCATATTCCATGTAATGAGGCGTTAACTTTTCATCTAGAACAAGCAATAACGGCTTTGATTAAAACTATGGGGAGAGGAGGTTGCGAAGAGCCACTTTTTTCCATATTTTCATATACAAATATTTTCTGATTGAGAAGGCAACGCATGTCCAGTTCCCGTGAATCTACGTTACTATTGTGAAACAAGGCCGAACGCAGTCATGAGTGGCAAAAATTAATAATTTTCGGATCAGAATAAGCAAAATTTTGAACTTTAAAGTCAGAAATTAAATAATAAAGAGAGAGAGAGTACACTTTGGCAGTTCATTTTAAATATGTTTCGAAATTCTCACAAGCATGGACTTTTATTTTGTCCGGGTCTTAAAGCTAGAAGAGACAAAAAGTCATTATGATTCCTGATGATGACCTACACCACTTGTAAACGATAAATTGTAAACTGTATCGATTTCGATTAAAAAAAGTAATTATTATCCGGGAACAAATTACCTAGCCTATTAATATTCAGCATTTCAGTTTTCCGAAAACTTATCTTAAAATAAATTTCATTGAAAGATGGCAACAAATAAATTTCTACAACATTATTTGTGAGGCCCGCGTTGCATTTGCATCCTTGCGTATATATAGCCAAGTCCGACTCTGATGGGAATGGATGATGAAACAATGAATATCGTTAGAGGTAACAAGGAACATTGTTTTTATACATGTAGTTGTAGTGTTTACCAGAGACTGGATATATTTTTGCATAATGAATTCGCATTTCGTATTAAAAAAATAGTATTGATTTTTTAAACCATGGAAATAAATTCCATCATGCACTGTACCATTGAAGTATTTTCATAACAAAGCACTTACTACGAGAGAGAAAAAATAACGCACTGTATCGGATAGTTGACATGTTAGTTTTGTTTTTGTTTTAACATCAGATTCATCCAAGTTTTCAGTGACAGAAATTAATTATTTGCAAACAGTTTTTTATTGTTTCATTTCATATATTTAACAATCAGAAGTACGACAATATTTTAATTTTATTAGCAGCAATATCGTAATATTATTTGTAAGCTGAGTGTCTGACACTGCAAACGGTCAAGTCAGATTTCGTGTAAATTGGAGCTTCAGAAAGTGTAAAAGAATTTCAACCAAAAATTAAAATAAATGGAAAATTTAATATGAAACTATCTTATGGTAATATATTTATTCTGTAGGGTGCAACCTGATTTTCTGGAATGTCGAAAGTTCACAACAGTCAAACAAGAAACAGTCAAACAACTGTTCAAATACAAACTATTTCAATAATTTTCATAATATATTGTAATTATGTATTTAGAGACTTTATATTACAGTTGTTTTTCCACAACAGCTGGTACTGAACATATATTCTGTCTTTACTGTGTAATGCATGTATTAAGTTAATTCTTTCAACGTACAAACGAACTAAATCTATTCACTTATGTCTCAACAAAAATGTTGAGCTCAATAATATTTTCCATTTTGTACTTTACTGATAATAATATTTTGTAATCATATAGGAATTCCCTCCTACCCAACATCACATTAAAATTTTCTCCTTCACTCGTCAGCTCAATTTATTCATTTTACACACGAGCTACTGTACAACTACATGTTGAACACGTATTAAGGAAAATATATTTTGTTTTACTGACGATTTAAACATCCGACATATATGAGAACTTGATGCGTGAAGATCAAAGGAAATTAAACGGAGTGTGTCGTCAAAAAAAAAAGCATGTCAAACATAGTTTCCTGGAAATTGATTATTTTTATCGTATTTTTAATCCTTTAATATTTTGCAATACGCATAATAAAATTCTGCTGGTAAGTGTAATACGAATGGCATAGACATTACATTATTTATACAGTGAATAATAATTGCTTGAAGTTTGGTGTTCAGTTAGATAAATATTTATAATAAATTAAAAAGTTCATCTTAGGTCTCCGCTTATTAAATTACGTCTCTTCAGTAGTATATGTTTTTGCTACAGATACGAGGTGGATTTCCACAACCGAATGTAGTGTTTGTTCACAATGTGCGAGTTTAACTACCAGCGGGTGAGTATTTTCACATATATTGAAATTCTCTCATAAATACTGGTTTTAGCTAAGTTTTTAAGCTTACTTCAAAAGAATGGAATAAAAGACACCCGTTTTCACACTTGAAAGTTGATTAGAAATACACTGGACGTAGTTTTAGGACGATTTTAGATATTCCTCCCTACCTGGAAATTTCACTAGTTCGCAACTTGTACATCAACAAGCTGTTTTGTAATTATTCCACTTTTAAAAAGGTGCATTCACAAAACAGCATGTGCACAGCGTGCAAGTATAACTTCCAGCGGGTGAGTACTTTCATATCTATTCAAATTCTAGTCTAATTAGTTATTTTAACGAAATTTTAAAGCTTACCTCAATAGAATGGTATGAAAGGTACCTGTTTGCACAGTTTAAAGTTGGTCACAAATACACTGAGATCAGCTTCAGGCCATTTTTAAAATTCATCGCAAGCAGGAATTTTCACTAGCTCGCGGCTTATACTGCAACAAGCTGTTTTGGTACTTTTGGGATTCCGCCTTTAAGGTGCATTCACAAAACAGCTTGTTGCAATAAAAGCTGCTAGCGAGTGAAATTTCCTGCTTGCCATGAATTTTAAAAATGGCCTGAAGCTGAGCCCAGTGTATTTGTGGCCAACTTTACACTGTGCAAACAGGTACCTTTCATGTACGATTCTATTGAGGTAAGATTTAAAACTTTGTTAAAATAACTAACTAAGAGAGAATTTGAATAAATATGAAAGTACTCACCTGCTGGAAGTTATACTCGCACACTATTAAAC
>JAQFYR010000850.1:0-11364 GCA_034694985.1 Campodea silvestrii
ACCAACAACTTGGTTCACCAACTTCTTGGTGTCTGACAGACTTGTCGGTGGCGCATGCGCAATGACGTTTCGGGAAATTATGTAGCCAATTATCAAAGGGTGCAACTCACCAGCAGCCTACCCCTTCCAACCCCCTATCTCCCGCGTCCCAAAAAGTCATTGAGGAAAACTTTCACCACCGTATGGCATGCCGATCGCTTGCTCCACTAGAATTGCATTGATGGCATAGGGGAAATCATGAAAAAACGTTGTTTACTAAGAAAATCTGCAGAAGAGCGCCCTGGAATATTTCCAAATTCACTTATGATGTAAATCCGTTGTATTTACGAACGATTTTGTTCTCAAAATGCGCATCTTCACATATATTTTCGTTTGTTTAATAGAAAAAATACTCGTATATAATTTTATATGATTGTATATACTTATATACAAACAAACTCGTTCTAGTCTTCGTTTTACACTAATATACAGTATCAAAAATTAACAATTTTTGAACAGTATTATTACAGTGACAAAATTCAACTGAGTATTTTAAAACATCATAAATATCGGAATCATAAACAATATTAACTTTTGGGATTGGGAAACCGAATTCTCTGACTTTGTGTATAATTTAAGTTTTGAAAATGTTAAATCCATATATTTCTTCTTGGAAAATGTATTACGCATCATGGACTTAATTGATTATTACTAATTGTACATACTATTCTTTCATTTCTCTTCAAGTAAAATGTTATGTAATGTGAACAACCGATTAATTTATTCTTGTATATTTATCATGTAATTATGTATAATGGGCCTCCGGCCTGAATACTGTTGTATTGAAAGGAATTAATTAAATAAATAAAATAAATAAATATCGGAATTTCATTATTATGAAGTATAGGGAAATGAATAAATAAGTTGTTTATGATAAACAAATTAAGGAATTTATACACAGGAACACAGCAAACTTATGTATGATATATAGAGCTCGCAAGCGTGTATCCATAAAAGAGATGTATTAACAGTTATTATAATTACATATATATATATATATATGTATATATAGTTAAAAAAAATTATACGTTAAAAATATGACATTATTTTTTTAATTAACTTAAAATAATATTTTTAACAAAATTTAAAAAAAAAAAAAAAAAAAAAAACGCGGTGGCTGGGGGATTCGAACCCAGAAGCTCTATTATTTTGAATAAATAGGTTTATATTATTATTGTTATTATTATACTGTTTCCTTCAGCCTAAAAAGTGCGGTAAGACGTGTGAAAATTTTCTAGTCATTTGAAATAATATTATGAACAAATATATTTAAAATATAAAAAAACGTAGCCACTGTGGAATTCGAACCTGGGATTCCAATTATAAATTTTCAATAAATATATATAAATAAATGTAACTTTTTGTGCAGACCAAAAATTATATTGCAAACCACAAAATTATTTCTTCAGTGAATCTGAAATGATATATTGGAATAATAATAATATAGAACATGTTTGGTGTGGGATTGGAACCCGCGGGACCTTTGGACCGTGAGAAGCATACTGTACGACCTGTGAATTATATGCATGTTCGACCTGTGAATTATATGCATGTACGACCTGTGAATTAAAAAAAGGAAATAATACAGCGAAGGTAAAAAAAAATTATCATTCAAAGATTAATTTCCATGTGCCTATACGAAACTTCTGTGCTCTTTTAAATTTTATTTAGGTATTATTCTGCTTAAATACTGTAAGAAATTCAAAACTGCAATTGGGGGCATACCCCTCCTTCGGGACACCCAGCTAAATGATATTCTTTAACTATATTCCACAAAATACAACATCATTGGCTTAGCTATCTTAAAAAAATAATTTACAAAGATTTATTCACGCAAAAAGTATAGCACTAGTACTCATATTGTCAAAAAAATAAGTATGGTGTGTAATTATGATTTCTGTAATCCTTGTGCATGTATCATAAAGTACCTTATACTGGTACTGCTTAGCAAAATATAGTATTTGTATAATTTTGCCTAAAACAATATACGGTGCAGCAAAAATAATTCTTAAAAAAATTAACCAAAATCGGGAAATCACACAAGTTGATTGCATATTAAATTTGCCCATTTATTATTTTATTTCAATTCCAGTAACCAATAAAATACGGTAATTTTAAATAATACACCGAAAATTCTAAAATAATAATAAAAAATGAAGTGGAAATGTTCACAATAAGCAGTTATTTTTGTCAATGAATTTCATTCAATAACTAAATCGAAATACATACAAAATTTACCACTCTACACTTCCGAATTACAAACATTTCCATTCGATAAGTTTCCCATGCGGTATTTTAAATTTTTAAATAAATTAATTTTCTCATACAAGCTGGAGTAACCAGAATTATAGTTAAGCAGAAAACACCCTGGCATTATTAGCTGTAATTGATGGTATGAATCCTACTAAATACATCACTCAGATCCTTCGTTTCACGCACAAACATGAAAACCGCCCGTATGCACTCACAGGAAAGTAGTGGTGCTTACGATTGACCTGCACTCTGCCGGCCGCTTGGGTCCTCAGTACGAAATTTCAGCTTCGATAGCAGACTACTCACTCGCGCTGCGCGCGAGTTCATTCTACAGACCCTGCCTCTACCTTGAATGATTAAAATACTACAATGGCAGATATATAAACAATATTATGTATCACCTAATGATGCATTTGTGATACCGTGCAAGCTAATGATGAGATGATGCACCGGCAGTGAAATGATCGTTACATTGCTCTGTACGTTTTTCGGTTTTCCTATTCAAATGGCAGAGTACATTGTTTATTATATCTCATTGATGATTTACACCTAGATCATCGGCGATGCTGAATTACACTGATGCATACTGATGAAGTACATGTATAGTTAAAATCCAGCTTACATGGAACCAACGCGAATCAGTGATGCGATAATGTATTTCTACTTTCATGGGTTCACTGGAGATCGTCACTACTTTCTACAGCATCATCTATGATGCATCATTTAGTGATATCTGTACGAAAGTTTATGTAATTTCTGAGTATTATTTGATGTTAAGACTTGTCTGGGCTGGAGAACTATGTCAAACCACGTGGTCGAAAAGGCGGCTTCATGCCAATACCCATTTTCAAGATCAATCAGCATATTAATTTTCATTGGTTATGAACTTGCTACGAAAGTATATGATTGTTGATAAACTCACAAACAATTTCGTGGGTGTAAAGGTAGGTCGTAATTGGTTGAAAGATGAGTACTTGCTGCTGGTGTGAAGCTTGGAAGACACATATTTTAGCCATTTTTTTTGGTTGGCCTAATACATCACTTTACTTCAATTGAAATTGTGTTCACTCAATAAATATTGTACTTATTCTAACCAATATAGTAGCAACAAATAAAGTTATAATCTGATAAAGTGCTGATAAAGGTATATAGTCCAGGAATGATTTATGTGAAGATATACAATGTACTGACTGTCTGTGTGGAAATAGATCGGTTATCCGTCACTTAGCTTGATTTGTATTGAACTGTTGACTTTTATAAATGAACTGCCAAGTGATAAACGATATAGTTTCCATGTTATGGGTAGAAGTGAAATCAGATGATTAGAAAAGGTTATGGCAGGTAGTTAAAGGTATATATTCTAACGAATAATAAGAATTGTCTAATTAATTGATAGTTGTTTTCGTTAATTTATTTTAGAAATTTACGAAAAAGAACTATAAAGTTATTGCGGATTCAATTTTTTTTAATCTGAATGTCGATGACGTAATCAAAAGATTTGAATTAACATCTATCTAACCGTTTGTCGTAAAAGGCTCATTCGTTTAAAAAAAAAACAAAAAAAACAGTAGAATAAATAGATCTACTTGGTAATATTGTTTGTTTCGTGCGTATATTCTCAGCACAGGAGTTTACTGGTGCATGTCGTTGACATCACCATCACTATTTTCGGAAATTCATAACTCGGAAAAGGTATGATGGAAAAATAGTTTTTTTTTTCGCTGAGGGTCATTGATAATTCTGAACTGCACCAGAAAAATATTGCAATGCATTTTAATTTATTAGACTCTCCCGTTAAGATTATTTTAATGTAATGGACAAATCGGGAGATTCAAATTGGAGCACAATACTTGGATATGCCATTGTACATTCAAATAGCTTGAGAAGGTCCAAAGTTCCTACTTCGGAAGCTGTTTTAATATTTTTAGGAAAGGAGAAAAAGTAAAGAAATAAATCGAATGTGATGTTACAAGAAGGTTACCGAATATCGGCTTAATATTATTCCGAAAACCTTTCCAATTAAATGTAATGAATGAGTTATTTTGTGAAACAGCGAATAAACCGTGAATGCTTTAGTTCAGATACTTTGGAACTAATATTCTGGTGGATGTTCTCTCCGTTTTGCCATTGACTAATATTTATTTTCTTTAAGAAAAGGAAAAAAGAAGCAGAATTAATAGGCAGAGTAGTAGCCCACACAAGTTGATTGTTTTAGAACGTATAAGCATTGAATAGGCAGAAATAAATTCAGTTGTATGACAAAATGCATTTCAGGAAAGCTGAATCTGGAGAAATATGGAAACTTGGTCGTCATATTCTTTGTCACTAAAATGACAAAAACAATTCTGTTACAGAATGTGATTGTATATACAGTTAAAAATGAAAGTCCATCACTTGGGATTACATTCTACATCATTAACATCAACATGCATACCACGTAACTAATTTGTGAAAAACACGAATTTTCAGAATATCTTAAGATAAAAAAAAACTAATTACGGAGTTTTATTTTTGAAAGTATATATTCCCATGCGGGATGATTCGGTCTTTCTAAAACGTTAATTCAAAGCCGCTTATCGTATATAGCGCACGTTTCCATTGGATGAATTTAAGTTGAGAAGTGGGCGAAATACAGATGACGGACCTTTGGATGCTGGAAAAGTGGCATTCCGGATGATGAATTTCAGACTTGAATATTTTCTTGAATATTAAAAATATCCAACTCTCAAATTGATCGCTCAGAATACTACTTTTTAACCGTTCTCTGCTTTTCACCCACTTTTCAACATACATTCATCCAGGCGAAACGCGCACTTAGGAATATTCAATATCGTTCCGTTTTCAAGTTATCGGTGCTCAAAGTCATGTCCAATTTTCAGAAAAAGAAGAAAAGGCAATACTCACGATAAGCATAAAAGAAAAAGAAAAAAAAAGAAAAAATCAGTTCCATGTTTTTCCAGTACTCTAAAATATTAATGTACTGAAAAATCACGTACACTGCCGATAAGTTTCAAAAAATAATAATATTCAGTGTTTTAAAAGTAATTTCCTATTCTGCTGAAATTTTTTTGGAATGCAAACAGTACTACGACAGTTCGATACCCTCACTAAAGTAATTTATTATGCTGGTATAATAAAACAGCAATATTGCATGAATACGTTGACAGCTTATACAGCATGTAAAAATATCGTTAAAGTAAACATCCGTATTAATGACTTCTACAAAAATTCATATTCTATAACGAGAAGAAATATTTGTGGTCTAAAGTAGAATTAATAATAAAGAAGACTGCTGGTTCCTCATTTTTTTCAAACCGCACTTCATTATTTTAATAGTGTTAATAAGTATGACTTTTGTATTGGGCAAATGCTAATGAATTATGCTGTTATTAGTGTTGTCATTATTTAAAATATAAAAAATTATGTATAATTTATATACAATCCATCTGACTGTAGCGCTGATTGGATAAAGCGTCTGACGCGTAATCAGGAGGTGTTGGGTTCGATTCCCACCGGTGGATTTATTTTTTACACTATTGTAAATTATTCGATCATGTATTGCAACGATGCCTATAGAGTATATATTGTGGTCACAATCCACCCCATTGTGAAGAAAATAAAATTAAACATAATTTATGCTATTGATGTACTATTTTATTTTTCCATAATTGAGCATTTATTTAAGTTTCCATCCTCCTTTTTGCTCTGAAGACGAAAACTACTGTTTTCAGAAATTCACGTCTTCAGTGAAATGCTCACTTATGTAAGAAACATCCAATGTGCCATTACTTTTATTGATAGCTACGTCAATTTATTTATTTTTTTAATTTTATTTTCAGTATTTTAAAAATGAAAATACTAGGTTTGCAACTTTGTAACTGATGAAAATCATGCAATTCAAAACCAAACAACGGATTTTGAAAATGAAAAGAATGAAAGAAATGACCGAAGAGAAACTTAAAACGTAAAAAAAAACAGAATTTAAAAACAAAACCGAACCCAATAATCTAATTATTATACATCTGTTACCTGGACCTTCTGCTGAAATTTAATTAAAGTTCGAAAGATAAAAAAAAAAAAAATCACGCAATTGGATAAACATAAATAAATAAATAAAAGAATAATTAATGACATTCACGAATCTTTATCACTGACCCCAGGACTTGTGTAAAAACATGTAAAATATCCAAACGGGGAACTCACCTATTCATTTCAATGGTCTGCTAAATCGTGAACTAACCACCGTCATATTTTGTTCCTTAACCAAATGTCAAACAAACACATCGAAACAAAAACCCGCGAACACATTTCCGAGTCAAACTTGCACCGTATCCATCGATACCCTGCCTGCCTGCACGAAATAAATTCTCTGTATGCTTTCCCGTTAATAATTTAGAAGGAATCCTTTACTCAAGCTCACTGGTTTCTACGAGCTTTTGCACGAAGCTTTTCAAAACAAAAAATGAGTATTGTATTTATCTGATTCTAAATTCTTTCGCTGTAGGTATACGAAATATTGATTATGGTTTTCTATTTTGATATGGTTTTCTAACTTTATTGCGTAAGCGTTTTGAATGAAGAGTTGACAATGGTTTACGCAGCCAGGATCGACAGGATGAATAAAAGAATATTTAATATAGTTGGTAAAAATAAACAGTTGGTTGTTATTCGTATTTAAGATAGTGGGTTACTGTTTTTCGATTTTTTTTGTTCTTTTAGTTTTTTTTACTTTTGTGTTTATGGATTTATTTTTCGTATTTACATTTTTTTTCTGAGAATTTTTTAAATATTTTAAAATGGAATTTCAATGACAAATAGGGGTCGAAGTTTTATTTATCGTGTAATTTGTGATGTTTATTGTATGCCTCATCACAATACAATTATTGATAAAAAAAAATAAGCGCTTAAAAATCGTTTTACATATAATGCCTGTCACTGGCACTGAGTACTGAGGGATCGGGGGTCAGAGCCTCCCACCCAGACAATTCAGGGGCGTAGACCTTCTGAGTTTTTCCGAATACACAGGAAAGTGTAAAAAAAATTGAAAGAAATGTAAGTTAAGTGCGTAATAGTTTGGTGAAAACCCCTTCACTTTCTGTCATAAAAAGAGCAGAAAATTTCACCATCGCTTTGTTCGGGCTCTGAACGTCTCTGACTTGTATTCCGGTAGATTCTTGCCCCCTTTTTTCTGCTGGTGCTTATGTGCTAAATAATATAATAATTTCTTCTGCAGTTGATAATTGTTACATTCCTGCATAATTATATTCGTTTGAGGTTTGGGCCCCCCACCCCATGACATTTTCGAAAGTCGGCGCCTATGATGCATGTTCCATGAGTTTTGTGTTTATAGCTGAAGTAATAGAGTATCAATAAACTGTGCATAAATGTGAATTTGAAATTTGGTACAAAATAAAATTTTATTTACAAATCTGGAACTATATGAGAAACCCTGAGGGTGATGGTACATGTGAACCTGTGTTCAGCAAATGGCGCATTCAGGTCACAATTCACCGTATTCTTCCGCGAAAATTAACATCACTTTAATAATATTAAAGTGATGTTAATTTTGTATCTGTGATTATATTTTGTTAGGAGGACCCGAAGAGGTGTTTTTAGAACACAAAACGGGTCGTCCCAAAATTACTTGAGTAAAATCGTGCATATATATCTGCATCATAAGACTTCGCGTTTTTTTTTATTTATCTCAGGACTGTTGAAATTTTCAGATTCAGTTCTCACTGTTATTACATGTTTTTATTCTTAACCAAGAGAAATAAGTTAAAAATATATCTACAATTACTTCTATTTGATCTCACTTTTTATTCAAACTGGCATTGTGTTTATCTAGCAAGAAAAATCCATATCCATTTTAAATATATACATGTACGCATGAAAAATCCAAATAAAGCTTTTGATCGTGGGTATCAATGTACGACAGATCTTTTAAAATAAGCCTTCGTTGTTTTATTATTATATATCTGCAATATAAATAGATTTCTTATCAGATTGGTTCAGCTAGATTATCCTGCGCTACGCATTTCCTGTACTAAATAATTTATATTTAACCTTTAAAACCGACAGTACAGTGTTTTAAATTTCATAGTCGCATGTGATCTGTGACGTATTGTGTATACATATGCTACAGTTGACAGTAATTTTTTATTTAAATCAATATAGTAACTTACGTAAGGAAATTCAAATTCATTGCGTTTTTATTTCTCCCAGATGCCACGCACAAAGTATAAACATTGTTATTATTACAGTAAGGGGTTAACTCCCTTTGAAACGGAAAAATTCTTTCTATACTTTGTAACGTTATTACTGTAAAATACATTATGACGTTTGGTTTCATTGGGCGTGTTGACATATTATCAGCATATTTTCCCTGCCATCACTCACTTTAAGTTACGACAGTTGTGACTGTTTATATTGACTTTTACTAAATGTTATACGTCAACGGACTATATGTAATTTATATTACATCACATTTACATTATCATTAATGTATTTATTTTACTCGAAAATGAAATCCACTTTAGTCAACGTCTTTAATAAGTTGACATTGAACATTCGTTATTACAGTATTAGCAGTTTTCAGAGGGTTATTTTTATTTCAGGAAGTACGCGTTAGATCTTGTAAATGAAAGGAATATAATAAATAACTGTGATGAACATTAAAAAATTATTCAGTGAAATGAAATAAAATATTTTGTATTTTACAAGAGCCTTGAGCCTACACAGTATGAACTGTCAGCATGTTTGCAGATCACTGATATTATTACCGATCGTGTAAATAATACATCCGTTACTTCTATATAATATCGATGAACTTTGTAATAAGTAGATATATCAAGGGACAGAAATTTTCGTACCTTAAGCGCCCTACTGTATCAACACTGACAAAATGTTCAATTGAATCACACTAACAGTATGGATTAACCCAGTCAAAAAATGGGCTGAAAAGATGTGTCTTCTCTCCAAAAGATTGGTTACGAGTAGCAAATATTCATCTTTCAACCTATTGCGATCTGCCTTCACAACCACGAAATTGTTTGTGAGTTTATCTCCAATCACATACGTTCGTAGCAAGTTTATAACCAATGAAATAATTATGTTGATTAACCTTGAATATGGACATTGGGAATATATCCGTCTTTTCGATCACGTGCTTTGACGTTAAACGACTTTAAAAAACGGTACGTCTTTAAGCTACTGTATACCTTTAAGCAACTCCTAATATCGACATCGGAATTTCAAAATATTTAATTATACTTAATTTCTTCTCCGCACCGTTCGTTAGAACATCAGTATTTAATTCATAGGATCAATAGTACTGTCATTAATCAAAGATACTGATAATATTACTGAACGTGCTTTAATCGTATACGAGTGTGCCACAAAATAGTTTATTACACTTATAAAAAAGAGAAATGCATTCCTTGCATGCGAAAGTTTATTCCGTTCCTGGTAACCAGCTGATACTGGATACTCATTCATGTGCTCCATGTGAATATGGGTCTTGATTCAATAAGCAATAAAGTTGCCATTTCGGAAACAGTATATAATAGCAGAAGAATGTACATCATGCATGTCATATGATCGTTCTCACTGCAGTTTCTTGGTAATTTGTATACAATTTTTTTATAACTTTAAATAGATTATCAAAATGGGCCTCAGGTTTGTTACATAAATAAAAGGAACGTAAAAAAGTTTGCAATTTTCCATCTTGGATTTCAAGACATTATACAATTTGGATTCTGCAATAAATAAGGTTCGTAAAAGTACTATTATGGAATCATGCGCAAAAAATATAATTTAATATAGAGGCACAGCTTGATTTTCCAAAGTTAAATCGCAAAATTTTTTACGTTTTCTGTGAAAAAGTTTTAATGCGATTTTCAATAATTCTTTTCATTCTCAGACATTTCTTCATTTTACCTTCTTATTTTGCACGTTTCGGAAATTCTCCAGAGGGTGGATTTGAAACCCCCATTTCGTATGTCTTTTGTTGTTTTGTATACGATTACAATATAGACATACGAAGACTTCAAAAATATTTTTTTGAATATTTTTTTATACAAAAGACAAAAAAAATTTTGTATACAAAATAGAAAAAAAAATTGTTTTGTCTTTTGTATACGATTACAAAAAATTACAAAAGACTTCAAAAATAGTTCCGTACTTTAATGTTTAAAAATATCATCCCGATCTAACAAGAAAGGCGCTAGTTCTCCTTTAATACTTGTTTTCATCAAATATAAGCGACTTGAAGCATCGGGAAATTGATAACAATTATTAGTGCTTCAGATTGCTACGTCCCTGTTTATTCCTCACGTGTAATTTTTCATTCTGTTAACGAGTAGTTGAAATCAATAGCGGATTATTTATTATAGAACTCGTGCGGTACTTTGAGTACATACTGTGTTAAGTTGTTAATAGTTACACAGTAGGGAAAGGATTGCATAATTTTGAAGTACATTTATCACAACTTCATTTTATTGATTATTGTAAATTCTATCAGAAAGTTGTTTAAATTTGAGTGATGGGTTTTGTGTATAAAAATAAAAGTAATCGTAAAGAAGAGTATAAAATAACAGGAAATAAAATACAGCATCTTCAAACGTCTATTATATTGCTATTATATGCATACAGATGCATCACTAATTTATATTTCATTTCCTTTCGGAGATTGGGTGGTACATCCTTGACGGAGTAGGTAGAGTACTTATGGGATCATCAGTATACTATTACTTCCTCAGTTCGAGGAAAATAAAAAAAAATGATGTGGTTAGAAAGAACTGGTACCTCCAATTTTTAAATCAAGAAAGTCAATCATTTCTAATTTCGTCACTTTTTTTGTATAATCTCACATCTGATATAATTATGATCTGAAACTTCAAACTTTAGATTAAACCACAGCAGAGCTTTCTGAATCTATACATATATAGAGAAACATAGGATTCGGCAGACAGATGTTTTACTACGACACCATGCCAGCCCCTCAGGGGACTGCTATCACCTATGTATGGAATAACGGATATGGGAAGGTTCGGCATGAGAATCATCAGGCAT
>JAQFYR010000851.1:0-11364 GCA_034694985.1 Campodea silvestrii
CAAGTATCTTTTAATAAAATTCACACTACTGGGTATCTCAGGTTACCCAATGAAGTATTTCCATAACGTTAACAAATTACACATTTCGATTACTTTTTGCGAACGTATTCCGCTAGGAGACAATATGTAATGATCAATTCCTGTTAAGGTAAGAGCTGGCCTGACCAAAAAAATCCAAAGTTGTTGATTGGTAAATTATTGATATTAGTGGCCTTAATATTGTCATTAAATTTTAATTTATCATGTTGATGAGTTTTATTGATTAATTTAAGTAGTAATTTTTCACCAAGTGAAATGTCACGAAAATTAAACCAGTTCCAGAGTAATGTGATTGCCTGATCCATTACACAGAGTAATTCAAGATTTCCAAACCATTTGTTAGATTTAATAACTTTACTTGAATAACAATTAACTAAGGTGCATATTTGATTGCTAATTTTGGTTCTGGGGATGAGTAACTTGCTAACGAGTTTTAAGTATCTTTTAAACAATATGATTGAGTCGTCCACCAAACCCAGCTCCAATTTTAGCAGATGATTGGGCAAAAAATTACCGACCCCAAAGAATTGTCTTATCAATTTTAATTGAGAAGTCTTTAATAATTCTAAGTGAGCATTGATGAGAATTAAATTACCGTATGTTAGAATTGAGATTACATTGGATCTATAGATTTCAATACTGTATTCCAATTTCTAAATTGAGCTTTGTAGATTATTTTTAAAATAGAATTTATAGCTAAATTAGCTTGATGATAGCAGATTAACTTGACCAATATTTCTCGGGATTCAAAGGTGCTCCATTTCATTTCTTCTTCTATTGATAAACCGGCCTCCCACATTGTTGCTTGCAGAACCCATGTGTTTTCGTTAACTTGTTTGTCCATTCCTTCCTGAGAGGCAGTGCACCCCACGCGTATGTTATCTCTGGTATGGTCACACCCTTCCATATAATTCTGCTAACCTCCCATCTATTATCGAGCCTTTTGCTGGTTAATTTCATCCACAAAATGCTTCGCCCACTTTAATCAAGAATGATCTTTTTTTCTGTTACGCAATAAAGAATAAGTTTCAGCATTTGAAGATAATCAAGGAATATGAACATCGCATGCAGCATGGCCAAAATATGTTACCAGATTATCTGCATCAAAATTGCAGCCTAGGGTAGAAAGCATTTTAATTTTCCCCTCACAACCATTAAATGTGAGTATATATTTTATCCTAATGTGATATACTGTTGAAGGACTGATAAGAAAACAAGCACACGGAACTTTAAATCTTTGTTTTAAACCAACAACCATAAACACACAAGACTATTGCCTCTGGAAGAGATTCATCTGTTGTGTTTTCAATGTCAATCTATCCGACTACTTCTTCAATCGTATTCGATGAACTGTGATTGATAGCTCATCTACAATCAGACCAGCATATGCACACTTATATCACTGTTTTGCAGAAATAGCTTTTAAAGTTTGCAGGCTCCCTATTTACATAACTACACCAATCACATATTTTTCTTAGTTCTGGTAACCACATATTATTTGGTTCTTTACTTGGAAAATGTATTTTTGAAAGATAATAATAATAATAATAAATGGCTGAGAGAACACTCCATAGAAAACAATAGTTATCTGTATTTAGAACGTTCTATCTGGGAATTTAATATAGGATCACCGACCCAATGGCTGAACTTCTGCTATGTGTAATTATATTTTATTTGTTCCGGAAATTACCCATCCTGACTTTTGGTGGCTAAAAGCATAAATACAATCAAGTATTTTTTCATATATTATTTCCCAGAGTTCAAATGGACCTGTACTACGGTAAGCAATATGAGAGTCACTCCTAAAATGATATGTTCCTGTTACTTTAATATTTTCCCCATTTGATAATGAATTCATGTCCAGTAAAAGCAAAACTTGAAATCTAATATTATTGCTCTGAATCAATCCCTGTGTTATAATGTTAAAGGCATCAGGTCGAATATCAGACATGAATCCCCAATCATCATGAACATTGATTTATTGTGTGATTTACAGAAGGTGTATAGTCATATCTTAAAAGTATTCCCGAAAATCCTTTTGAATGACCCCTCCAAGATAGATACTGTTTAACCTGTTGGATGCATCATTTGTATGTGGGTGTTGAGGTGACTTGGCCATCAAATTTACATAGACAGTGTTCACATTCGTAACTGGAAAAAGATATAAAATTAGTATTCCAAACTTTACTCAATTAATATAAAAACTAAGAATCTATCATTTTAAATTATCAATTAAATTCAGTTCTCCTGAGTGAATGGCTGTTATTCTTTATCAAATATTTTTTTTTTAAACGACTTCATTAATTTGGAAATATCTGAAATAATTTGATTTCTATTATCTATATAGGTATCAGCAGATTGATATGACACCCAGAAATAAGTTATTATTCATCAATCATTCAAAATTATATTTTTATGCAAATGCTTGCAAGCATTATTTTCAAAACTGCATACTGCACTTATTTAATAGAAATTATTATTTTGATTTTTTTTCTTTAACATGAAACTGAAGATAACTCACTTTTCATGAGCCATCCTCCTGTGAAGATTCCTCTATGATTTAGAAAAAAAAATTGTGTGAGCTTGATCAATGTGCCGGTTTTTGTTAGAAGTAAACTTGAACACATTATCACAATGTGAACACGGTTAATCAAGAACTGGTGGTTTTCGACTCTTTTTCTGTTTATGGTGGTTTGGATGTCTAGATGGCCCTGGTGCTATAGTAGGTGGTCGTGCAGGTGTTTTGGGAATGCCTTGGGATATATGATTGGTTACGTATTCTCCAACCTGGTTTTGAGTTATTCGTTGATCATGTTATTGACGCTGGTTTTCAGCATGTTGTTGGTGTTGCTTGCTGAGGAGGTGAATCATCAGAAATAGGGGAGACGTGTTCTAGCATTTCTTCATTGAGATCCACGCTCACAGGTTGTTCAGAGATACCCCTAATGTATCCTATTTGTCGTCCTTTTTAAATTACAATTCTTTATCTATCTGTCTGTCATCACATTCTAGTATTGTGGTACCTGCGACCACATCAATTGACTTATTCAATGGAGATTAATATTTTCTTAACACCTTTAATTCGTTTTCTTGAAAGAAGTCAAGCGTTTCCAAAGTTATAATTAAAAAAAAGTCGTTTTGAGTTACAATAAAATGACAATAATATTGTTTCGTGATCAAGTGTTGTAACTATAATCATGGTGTTGCCAAAATGCTGAAAGTGTTTTATTTCACAAGTTTTTTTATTATTATTTTTCAGTTTAAGAAAATGACATGAAATTAAACCAAAATAACTGGAAAATACAGAGAATTAAATAACACAGGGTTGCCCAGAAATAAACAAATGTATTCATATTGCATTGCTGCAAAAGTACCCAAAGAAAGGGAAAATAATACTCATGCCCTTACAATATTAGCAGTAATATTATTGTTATACAATTTTTACTTCCTCTTTACAAGATCCTTGTTACTGTTGAACAAATATTGCCAAAACTTAACTGCAGTCGCCGAAAAGTATTGATTAGAACTGACAATGTATTTCTCTTTCAAACGATCTATCAGCTCTGTACCTCTATAGACAGGAATTATTGTTAATACTAAAATTTGTACCAGATCTCAATCTAAATACAAACTGTTCTTTTTTAATGAATGTTTCACTATGGGACCTTTTATAGAACACAAAAGTTGGCCTGTCGGATAACAAAGTTAATTGTTTCACACTTGCAAACGAAACTTTGTTGAAATTCAAGTGGACTTTTTTCTTTGCTACTTCCTTGAATTTTTTTTAAGTTTCCTGCAAGAAGTTGAGAGAAAACAAATGTTTTTTTAATGTGTAACTTAGCTAGTGCCAAATAAAATGTGAGATGTGTGTACTGGGATTATTACGCTTTTCATTTATCTCCACTTGACATATTGCTTCCTAATTTGCTTGTATCTTTTTCACATAAAGTGCGAACATTTTCCAATTGACCCGCAGGAACTGAACAGTAACGGAATACAGTATCAAAAATTCTATCCATTATTTGTCTAGGTAGATTGAGTCTTCCACGCCATGATAACCACATTTTTGTGCTTTTAATGCTTTCCTCGGGATACATGTCCGGGCTAGCATTTTTCCAAAACAAATGACGGCAGACCCTTTTGAATTATTTAAAAAAAAATCAATTTCTTCAGTTGGTGTTGCATTATATACATAGCATTGTTGTAGCTCCCATGAAGAAGATATGAAATCGGAACCAGGCTGATAGTTTTTAAATTGGTGTCTTCTTCTTATCGCAATAATTTTAATTTCTTCTGCGAGGGAGACAACTTTATTTTACATAGTGTAAACCTGAAATGTCAAAAAAAAAAATATTGAATTATTGACACATATTAAATACAAATTCACAATTATAAACTACAGTCATTTGGAGTAGATATAGGTATGAAAGCAAGAAATATATTTCTTACAGGGAAAACTAACCAACACAACAACTACACGCATCCATTTGCAATATTGATATAACAATTCGTAAATACACGACCAAAAATATCACGGGACAGAAAAGGAAATAAAATATAATAATAGACTTTTTTACATAGGCTGAACCCTATTATCAACTGAAAACAATGTCTAAGCTGGTATTTAATTGCAGCAAGATTTTGCATCTTTGCTAAGGCAAAAATCACAAAAGGAATTCTGAGCTAATAATGTATGTTTTTCCTACCAGACCTGAGGCCCCACTTTGAACGCGAGATATAGAACATACGTAGACTTTTCTTTTAATGTAGACTTTTCTTTTAATACAATTCGGAAAGCAAAATTTGAACACACAAGATAAATGAAAAGGAAAAAAAACGTTTATGAAAATATTAAGCAGAAAAATAAATAATACACGTTATTATTAAAATGAAACAGCAGTTCTAACCTTCAAAAATAAACATTTGAAGATTGTATTTCATATAAATAAAACACACACTTCAAATAATAACACGGAACTTATCACCACTGTAACCAAACAGTTGAGTATTGAAAGTTATAAAGAAAACTGGTATAATTAAAACAAAAACTCCAACAAAGTTGCCATAAAAAGTAAATGAAAAAGAGCAAGATGTTGACACATTATGAAATACTATTTATTACCCCTGTGTATATCAGCTCAAAAGAAGAACGCAATGAATTACCTCCAACACCGTAGAAATATGTTTCGACAAACTCATAAAATAACGAAAGTGCTTGAGGATACTTGACATTGAAGACATAATAAGACTTAAATAACAAGTCAAACACTTTGGATGTACTTAATCCACATTCAACAAATTGACGATCGAGAATAACTAAGCAATTTATTATTTTGCTCCCTTTGGTTATGCATAATAAGTAAGGTTTTGTTATGCCATTTGTCTTGTCTTCTATATATTTGGAGATTTCTTCACCATCCTGAAAAAACAAACAAAAAAAGGATTTTAATCAAAATATAAAGTTACAGCATTCACAAGCAAGGTAATGACATAAAATATTGCTGTTTATCCCATGTCAGTATTGATTTTGGTGGACATGTTTATTTCTCCATGCCCATTTACTGATAGACGAGATCCGTTTGAAAGTTAATAGTACCAGCGTACTACCAATAAGCAACTTCAATGTGTACGGGAAGAAAACCCTCCAGTCTTATGTATTCAGCTTGGCAATATGACAAGAGATTATGCAGGATTAGTGCTACTCAAGATTGAGATTTGAAACTCATTGATGGAAAATGAACGTATTTAAGCGATATCAAACTGCACCGCAGATTATCAGTCACTAGTAATTAACATACTTGGTTGCATTTTGTACAAATAAAAGTTTACTGATTATTGTAAGACTTTGTTGAAATCTCGTTCGAAGTCTGAGTATTCAAATTTTGAGAGACTTTTATATTTAAGGTTACATAATTTTATCATTTGAAATCAGAAGCACGATCTTATAGTGTCTTATTTAAATTTGTTAATATAATTTCAATCTTTACAAACTCTTCCAACTCAGCATTTTATCAGAAAATGTCTTGTTTCCGTTGCAAAAACAACTTCTCTCGTTGGTTCCCGAAAGGTCTAACCATCTAAGACCCTTCCAACAAAAACCACCATGTGGTCATGATTTAAGCAACTCGTATTTCCTTCAAATTGAGCTGGTTTTAACAAAGTGTGTTTGGTCCATCACAATATAAACAACACGTGTTGCTATTGCCAACACAGCCTCTCTGGAATGCGCAACAGATTCCAACAAGTGTATTCCCAAAACCCATCTCAAATAACGAGTTAATATGGTTGCAACAAGATTTTTTTGTTTAAACCAACAGAAAATTGTATCTTGAGTAGGGTAAGTGTTTATCATTCTTTTCTACAAGAGTTCGTATCTGTATCACACTTTTAAGATTTAATATTTGAGAATCCTACTTACTTTTAAGATTAATATTTAGTTATATCCCTCATTCAGCAACTTACCCCTGTAGGGTGAGAAGACAACAATAAAATATTTGAGTGTTATCTCTCAGAGTAATTACAGATGGTGTGAACAAATTAACGAAGTTTCCTCAAGAGATGCAAAATATCTTAATCTTATGCGTTACTTATGTGGGACAAATTGGGGTTCTTCACAAAGTTATATGCTCTTATTTTACAGAAACACAATTCGGTCGATATTTGATTACGCTTTTTTCATGGCTTTACCAAAAATCCCAAGTAGATCATTTTGAAATTATTATCAACAAAACAATAAGAACATCTTTACCCCCGATCACTGTTTGTACGCTATAGCAGGAGAACTGGGCCTACCATATTTTTTGAAAGATTAGAAATTCTACACTTCAGATATTATAACAAAGTTGCAACCAGTACTTCACATCCATTAACAAATGCACACATCAAATGATACAATAATAATTCCCCACAGTTTCTGAGGCTACCTGAACCACCGCCTGGAATTCAAAATATGATAAAAAGAGTCATATCAAATTTCACAAGCTCGAGAAAGTGAGTCAGCCTTCACTCATATACCATATTGGACTCTGCCAGTTTGCAACTCCGGTTTTCTACCAATACACGGCAAGAAAAAAAATCTATCACTTCTAAGATTATAAATATTTTTAGAAACTACATACATACAGATTTCTTGTACTATTTATTGATATATATATGTATATACAGATGGTTCATATTCAGTAGATTCTGGTGATACCTCACTACAAAATATCAAAGACATTTATTCTTCCAAACAATGCAGGTATTTCAGTTACTGAAATATTAGCAACATTTTTAGCACTTGCAGAGGCAACAAATATCAAGGAAAACAAAATTTTTATTTGTTCGGATTCCTTATGTGCACTACATATTTTGGCGGATCTAAAACTAAAAGAGTGTCGGTCGAAATTATTTCTAGGCGAGTCAGAAATACGCGTCTTGTTTCAGACCGCTACATCATCAGAGTGCCTTCACTGTCCTTTTGACTTTGACTGATCTGACCTTAAACAAACTTATATCTATATGAAAATTACATTTTGTACATTTTATTTCTATCCTTAACAGATATGTCCTTTCTGTCTTTATTGATTAATGTTTGTTTATAGTATAAGATTATTAAAAAATAAGAAAATATATGAACTTAGAGATGTTTTTGATGGTTATGCTATTTTTTATAATCACCTCATTGTTTTGATATTTAAATGAATATATTTTAATAAGTCAATAAAAGTATGATTTTTCATTTTCATTCATTTTATTGGCATTCTTTACACACAATCTTACATAAGAAATTTATTAACTTTTTATGAAAAATGTTCCAAACATCTGGGCTATTCCCATAGCTATCCTGAGAACACACATGCATTAATGTTCATATGAACTGGTATCCTAGTATCACATATTGATAATTCCTGTCCCATCAATGGCTGTGTGCTTGATTCACATTCAATTGAGGTTGAGCTTAAGGATCTTTGTTTTCATCAGCATTAACGTAGGTAGTGCCAGCATTCCTTTTCAAAATTGCCATCAGGACCTACAATAGCGTAACAAAAACTTGCTATAGTATGTTATTCGATATTTATACTGAAACTATGATCCGGTTTGACTCCAAATCACAATAAAATCTTAACTTGTACATTGTTCCAAAAATCAATGATGTTACACGATATTCCCGTTCCTGAAACCATATTGGTGTTTTAATCTGAAGGCGAGTATTTTCTAAAATGATTGCCGCAACTTCATAATTTATGCGGATAAATTTGTCATAAAAATATTTTCCTAAGTTGAAATTGGCAACATTAAATTAGTACTCGAACACCAAAAAGACGTACATTTAAGAAGAAGAAAAAACAGTTGTAAAACAGAGTGCAAATTCTACACTAAAGAGTGTAACTATTACTGGTTCAGTGGTACCTTCTCACATTGTTGCACCAAGAACACCACGTGTAGAAAAAACACTTGCAGTGCAGATTAGCACTGAAGTACGGCCTAGAGTACCACTTGTTGTGGATTTGAGTAATTTAGGCGCAGCTAGTCAAAGAGTGCAATTTGAGGATAGAAGTGATTCAAATAAAAGTGTATCACCAGAACTAGACTCTAGTACTAGTCCACTTGATAAACTGCATTTGACCAATGCCTTTTGTAAGGAAAATCGTCATTTTGGAAGCGATTTTGTATATGATTCAGGCTGTTTTTGTTCACACTTTTATGCTCATTGATAGAGTGGAAAAATACTATAAAATGGCAGCGCCAACTCAATTTTTGGACAGCTCCAAACTCAAAAAAAGTGTTTTTTGCTGCATAATACTGAATTTTTCATCTTTTTTCAATTTTTCATCACTAGTTTCGGTTCTTTAAAAGTTTCCTTGTGTTCTTCAATCCATCTGTCGATAAATTGAACTGACTTTTTCCTATGAACGTTTAAATCGTCTGATATTACAAGCCAGAATGTTCACTTCTGTTAGAAGCAAATGAACGACTTGGTATTGGCAGTCACGACAGATTGATTTGGATGGCACCGTCATCATCTACAAATCCGTCAGGGGATCCTGCCTTTCGATTTATACCATTTTGAAAAGATAATTTAATAAGCATATTACAAATATGCCCTAATTTATTCATATATGTCAGTTGTTCACGATACTAGTAGTATAATAATGAGTGAGGTCCTTATTAATGCATCTGTAAAATTTGTCATGATTTGATGAAGCTGGTATGTGTATTTCCTTTTGTAATTTCAAAGCAATATTATCTTCACGCTTATTAAGCAATTCATTAGTGTCATTAGTACCATCAACAATTACATCATAAGAAGGTTGATCACTCACAGTATTGCTATTGCAATCTAAATCAGAGCAGTCAGCACTTTTGTTATGCATAATTGACCTTGATTGTTTTGTTAATGACTCTGTACATTCAACGTTATCTGCCTTCTTATGCTGTGATTGTGAAGGTTCTGTAAACGAGAAATTAGAGTGGATTACATTTGCGCAAATAGGGGATGAGCCAGTTAAAAAAGATATTTCTTTTTTACCTATTCTCACACACCCTTTCGAATACAACATATCCACTTTATATTTCTGTAAAAATGAATGCCCAAGCAATAAATGTATGCCGTTCATGCAATCTGTATTGACAATTAAGAAATTTTGCCAGAACATCATATTGCAAATTGTAAAACTGAATCGAATGCCTGAGATTGGTACAACCTCTTTACCACTTATTCCATTCAGTACTACGTTTTTTACACTAAAACGTTTTCCTGTGATATTAAAAGTATTAAGAAAATTTTGAGTAACAACATTGGTTCCACTTCCCGAATCAAGAAGGATAAAAATCTTTTGATTTTTTATGTACCCTTCTACCAGAGGAGTTTTATAACCAACTACATTTGAAGATTGAAAAGTATTAATAGCATTATTTTGTACCGTCCCTGCCCCTGAATGTAGGAGGGACGAACTACCTAGTTTTTTCGTTCTGCAGTACTTGTAGAAGGATCAGCATTATTTGGGGCATTTGAGGATGCTGCTTGCTCCTCCCTTTTCTTTGATTTACATACCCGAATCAAATGTCCCTTCTTATTACAGTGGGTACAAACAGTTTCCTTATGCTTACACCGGGGCGCTAGATGCGACCCATCGCCACAGCGATAGCAAAACCTCTTTTGCTCTGAACTGGAATTTTCAGTTTTTGATGGAATAGCATTACTAGAAGCTCCAGATCTACAAAATCGTGCTATGTGACCCTTGACCTTGCACTTATGGCATATAACGTCCTTGAAACGATTCTGTGAAGCAGTATTATCAGCAGTTACCGTAGCTGCTGACGTTTCCCCGAAAAGTACGGATTTTCTATTAGTGTAAACTAATGATTCATTTGTTTCTTCTAGTATTGCCATTTCCATTGCATCATTAAGGGTGGCTGCCCCCTTAATTAAAATAACCCTCTTGATGTTATTTGAGTATATCCCACGTATGAAAGCTGCAAGTAACTGAGCTTGAATTAAAGCGTTATCAGTATCAGTACTCCCACTACTTTTAATTAATTTCATGCCAAGCTCTTTTATTCGTAACGAAAAAGTTGAAATGCTTTCTCCTTGCTTCTGTTTGCAATCTGAAAGAAGCTGCAGTAGAGAAGCAAGTGTATGCCGCTCTGTAAAACGCTCTATTAATGCTTTTGTAATAGCATTAATATCTTCAGAAGCCTTTAAAGTGGTATCTAGGTAAACAAAACTCTTTGCTTCCCCTGAGAGCTTAAAACGTAGAACATCTGCAGCTTGAGAAGGCGACCATTTTGCCAGCTTAGCTGCTAGTGTAATTCTATCAACGAAATCTTGTACCTTGACCTTGTCATCGGTACCATTAAATTGGGGAATACCAGAAAAGCAATTAATGCCCTCTGAGGTCTGAACAGCAGTTGTAGTATCACCGGTCATTTTGAAAATTTGTAACAAGACCTACTAAATAGTAATTTTCACTCTAAAATACACACATATATATCCTGTTCAACACGACGCCATTATGAAAGCACTGTACTTGTTATGTAATTTAAATTTTGACAATTTAATACTTTTATTAATTTTTTGTTCAAAAATAAAAGTCGCAATAACTCTGGTGCTTTTGTCAGAAATATGTAGCTATATTTCCCCAGACGTAAGTTTTGCACACCTCATTCAGGTTCGTATAAATTACAACACTGATTAAACATTAACAATAATTTGTTTTTATTAAAACAACAAAAATTAAAAGCATAAAAGCAGTAAAATAAACCTTTTGAAAATATTGTACGATTTTTTATATATGTGTGTGTTTCATATGAGTGAGAATTATTTCATTGTAAAAACGCAAT
>JAQFYR010000852.1:0-11350 GCA_034694985.1 Campodea silvestrii
TGACACCATACAACTTAGCCTACAAAACTTGACCAAAATGTTGTACACTTTTCTTCTTTGTCTGATTCACACTTAATACATAAAAATTCGGAGGCATCTGCCCCCGAGAACAATTGATAAGGATCTGTATGGCAGGGGAACCTATGTCTATTACAATTTTTACATTTCGGATTATTCTCCCAAGACTCATACCCAGAGTTTAATGTTGGACAACAGTCTGTAACGATTTCTTCTTCAGAATCCCAATCGGAAGAGCTACTTGTACTATCACTTCTTGTTTTCTCCATGTCTGGTTCTCAAATGAAATAATATACGAATTATTGCTTTAGTCAACTTCATCTTCTCCACATAGACAACCATCCACGGTTTTAACTCTCTTTTTACCACAGTAGTTACAAATGTGCACATAGTCATCTTCAAAAATGATTTCTGGTGATGAATCGTCGGTGGAAATATCTATTATTTCTTGTACTATTTTTTGATGCTTTATAGGCTCAAGGGAAGTCTTGCAATCGTCGAATATTCTTTTCTTTTCCGAATAACAACGCCTATGTTCCCTCTCTATATTTTTTTCTTGTTCTGACACAATTTCAATCGTATCAGCTACTTTTGTTATTTCAGTACCGATCGTCTCCATGTCTACTGTCTTTCTAATGCTTTATTTTCATTTTACACTTCTTTTATATGAAAAAAATAAAACAAATAATTTGCAGGTTTAAAAAATATTTTTAATATTTTCATTCTGATACATACATATTATTATTATTATAAAATTAATTCACTATATTTTCTATAAAACTGTTTAGATACGATATATATATAACTTCCACCAACTTCCACCGAAAACTTCACTTTTTCTTCATTTTTTTTAAAATCGTTGAGAACCGTCGACGTCACTGACTAAGATTACATCGTCATCTTCATCGTCGAACATGCCTTCTGTCGCTTCAAGCTCAATTTTTTTCAACTCCTCGTCCACCAATTTATCCGCCGCAATTTTATCTTCTTTTTCCTGCTCTAACTCCCTTGCTAAGTTCAATCGTGCCACCTCCTTCTCTGCTTTGTCAGCTACATAGGCCACCATCTTCTTCAAATTTACGGCAATGTCGGGAACCAACCCAATTGGAATTTCATGTCGTTTCTCGTCCTCGATATCCGGGTCTACAAGTTTACGTAGCAACAACACTTTGGTATTTTTTTCTCTTACTCCAAAAGTTAAGGATGCCACCCACCTATCAGCGATGTCCTCCGTTTGTCCTAACGTCCACCTTCCTATATTTTCAAATACTTCCAAAATTCGGGGCAAGAAACTCACACCAACAGTTACGCCATGGCCAAAATCTGTATTCATCCAAGGTTGTATTTTCCTGATGCTCAAGTAATCCGTGATGGTTTTTGTTTCTATGTTGAGATGAGGTTGTATCCACACTCTATACCAGCCAATTGATGACAACTCATTTTCTCGTTGTAAATAGCCTCCTTTCGTTGGATCTTCGGGTAGACTGGGGCAAGTTCCAACTTCAGGATTGCACATCGAAGTAGTCGCCATCTCTGTCTGTTGCCTCGTCAACAGTCTAGCTTTCTTGGTCGGAGGCTGCATCTTTTTCTCTGGCTTGTCAGGACTGGCCGGCTTCTCCATCTTGGCTTTTTTCTCGGGCTTACCAGGACTGGGTGGCTTGTCTGGCTTGGCTCGCTTCTTGTTCTCCGTCATCTTCAACATCTTTTCAGCCATAGTTGCACAAAAATATAGTAATACTTATTCGTACTTGTAGTAATCTACTCGTTTGATAGTTGTAAACTGATACATTTTTTAATTTTTCCATCGCGTTTTATACGATTTTTCTATTTCCTGTTACGTATATTGCAAGATTGAGTAACAAATTACAACAACTTTCTTGCAAGTTGTAACATGATGATTGCAAATTATTGTGCAATATATTGTATCCACTTTCTTCACGTGACAAAAGAATATTACAGTTTAAAACAAGTTTATATTCATTACAACATCGTCATGTCAGGAAGTGATATAATATTAATATTGTTTCTCAATTTAAAACATGAATTTTCGAAGAATGATGCTTATTTCAATACATACATGTTACGATATACGAAATCTTTTTTATTCTGCACTTTTACACAATAACACGCCCATCAGATTCGTTGACTTTCATCCGTAAGCATGTATTAGTTTCTACTTGCATTAAAAACAAGTACTACATACAAAAGTGCAACTTTTACTTTTTTCTAAAATTGTATATATACAGTACATCGTTTGTTTTACACTTATCAGTTTGTGTATTCAGTGAATAAGGTAGGTGAAACATAAATGGATTTTAGACGCGATGTTTCACTTCAATATCGTTATTACTTTAGAAGTAAGCCTGAATCTCGGTTTCCTTGGAATTCTTTCTCACTTCGCGATTTTATTAGATTATCCTTCTCTTTTGATAACGGTTATTACGATGCTGACGTTGCAGAAGATTTTAATGACGATTACAATCCTTATTGTTTATTTGCTCATGAAACTGTTACCTTCACACGTGAAGAAATATTGCAACGTCTTGAACCACACTCTGACGATATTGAATATATTTGCGTTCCGCCTGCTTCTTTCTGTAATTTTAATTGGACTGAATGTCGTTTATCTCTATGTCATTTTCTACACAAACCCGATTCTACTACTAAAGATTAATATGTATTATCCATTTTTGTTTTTTTCGCCTCTATTCTATCACTGTATACACTATCTGCATTTTTTTTTAGTTTATCCTCCTCACACACACAAGTTACATACAACACTGCAAAAGTCTCTCTTCAAAGATGTCCATGCATAGTACGGTAAGAACTATTCATTGATTATTATTGAATCATTTGTATATTCTGCTTCGTCAATGCCTAATTGCGATAAAGTTGATTCACAAATAATTATTATTATTTGTGCCACTTGAATTGTAAAAAATGCTAATATCGCTATAATTGCAACTTTTTCCATCTTCAATAATTTTTGTCACAACCGTTTTTCTTCAGTTTATTCTTAATACTACTTTATTTTGTTTATTCATTGTCTTATATATATCTTTTTTATTTTCCTTAGGATTATCCATCTGTTTATGTGACTCTCTGCTCCCGCAGTGATGGCAACGGTAGATGGTGTTTCGTATGCCCGAAAAACTCAAAACACATCATCCAGCGTGAAAAAATCAACGAACATCTCCTCCGTTGCTGCCGTGGCCGTCCACAAGATTATCTTCATTTTTGCGTCCGATGTTTCCGATACACGTCAAGATGGGAGAATATTTGCCCGCTGGATGACCAACCAGTACCACAGCGGGTAAACCCAGATCCGCTGACAACGGCCGCGCGAATCAGAGCAGCATCATCGGAGCAAGTATGGGAGTCGAGTGGAGAATATAGGAGGGGGGGGAGTATATTATTATATATTTTAGTAAAAAATAAAAAGTTTATTTTGTCTAAGTATATTATTTTCTTTTACTCAATATGAAAAAATTTATATATTGAAAGGTTACACAAAGTGAAAATAGACAAAACGACGTTTTTTTTTTTATTTTTTATTTATCATATCTTACATTTAATCTATGCAGATCTATTCCTTTACAATTATGTAAGCCATCCACACAAAATGGAGGGCTGCATTCATATCTGTGCAAATTTTGTTTCAAATGCACGTCAAAACAATGTACACCATGGCCTACGTTACTATTACAAAAAGGGCAAAGGTCTCTAGGAGTCTTGATCAAACACTTGTTAAACTCATCCTTTAAAGTTGTCTTGTTTCTTCTTGCGTAAAACTTCTCCAAAGCTAACTTTTCAATCTTCTCATTAAAGTCTTTCCAAATTTCTTCAGGTTTCATTTCACGACGTTTCACATAAATTAACAAATTTTCTTCATTCGCAAAATGTCCACTCGCGGCTTTGTAAAGTGTTCTTTCAAAATTCATTTTCAATTTTTAAAAAAAATATATACTATCTAACGATTTAAAAATATGTACTACCTCTTTGATGTTTCGGATAGTAAATGAAATATTTTTCAGTCTTCTCTCAATGTTTATATATACCATTTTTTATTTTTTATACTATTTTGTGACGTTAGCTAAATACTTAAAAAACATCGGGTGAATGATCGATTATTAACTCCATTAATTTTTAAAATACCTCACGGATAATATATTCTATATTTTACGCTATTGATATACTATATTTTTAAAAATATGAAAAAATATCAACAAAAATAATGTTTATTTTCATCGTATGATAGAATGTCGCACTATATTTTTAAAAAATATGAAAAAATATCAACAAAATAATGTTTTATTTTCGTCGTATGATAGAATGTCACCTTCTGCGTATGATTGGATGACTATATAACACTACTCTGATTTTGTTCCTCATTAATTTTGCGGTAGGAAATACTACTCATCGATCGTTTTCTAATATGCTAGGTGTCCACGGAAAAAAAAAGTTTGCAAATCTACAATTGCAAACTGCTTATCCTATTGCAGGGAAACTACAACGGAATTTTATGGCAGACATGAAGAGTCTGAACGTTTGGAAGGTGAATGTTACACAATTGCAATAGCCGAAAGCTTATTTGATCATTTTAAAATACAAAAATGCCAATGAACTTTACGCGGTGTTTGCTTAAATAAATAATTCCTAACCATAATACCAGATAATACGGAAATTCGACAAACATTTTAAATATCATAAACCAACTTGTAAAACCGGGAACGTACACCATAACCGACGCCTTCCCAAGTTATTGACCTTTCGATGACCCTGCAAGTGGGTACATCCACAGTGTTGTATGTCACGATCAAGAAACATCAACGACATTGAGGAATCGACAAATGACATTGAAGCGCTCTAGAACGTCATTAAACGCACTTTGAGAAGAATCATTTAATGTTCTCTTTGGGCAAGAGGATTTTAGATTGTGTTGTTTGAGATACTTCCAGTTCCTTACAGGATCACGCCAGCTGTTCATTTTTGATGGTGAGAAGCCGAAAATAGTTTTCGCAAAATCAACCATTCCCTATTGTATCTGTAAGTACAACTACTATGACCTTACCAATTGGCATTGATGAAGCAACATTTAATTTACGGATGAAAGAAAGTGTCGTACAATCTCCTGAGTTAGCCTAGTTTAAATACATTTCAGTCTGTCACATGGCATTGTTCGTTCCTGTGTAACAGTATAGGTCTGCAAGTATAAGGGTTTAAATCTTCCTCGGTTATAAAATTATTTCATCAGTTTAAAGCCTCTCAAGTTTATTTTGTAGATTGCTTCAGGGGACAACAAAATTTTAGTTGTAATGCAATAATTATTATTTTGACAGAATTTAATTTATATGTGAAAATATTCGTCAGACATTTATAATTATTTTTATGTAGCAGTACTCGAGTGGCTGGATTCTATTTTTTAGAAGTGCAATTGGCGCTATCCAAGATCTCCAGACGACAGTAAGCAAGATCACGTGGTATGAGGAATTGATTTTCGTGGTTCATTGCAGATTTTTAGACCATTGTTTATTTTCAACATTAAAATATGAAATTATGGTGCACTTTTGTTCGGCGTTTGGCTAAATAACTCAATGGGTACAAATATTTTAAATATATAGGCATAAGTTTCCATGGGTTTCCTTTAAATCGCCCAAATATAATTATGAAAAGAATGGTGTTTAAAACTGAAGAGAAAAAAACTTCAAACAAATTTATGCGTCAAAGCTGTGTTCTGAACATTTTGATTAGAAGTATTTTAGGTACCAGAATTTTACTAATAGGCGTGAGGTAACCACAGATGCAGTTCTTGCAATATTCCATTTTACAACACTGAATAAGAAAGCCAGATTAAGGACAAGTTACAAATTTGAAGATCATATCGAGGAGTCCAGAAATCAAGTTGTTGAATCAACTGAATCACAAATAGACAAGTTAATATTATCGTTTTCAATGATTTTCACACCAGCAGGGAAAATCCATAGTCTCCGACCACTATATGAATGTTTTAATGTTCAGATGGAATGTGAATTTCTGCGAAAGATATATTTTATGTTATTTGTCTTAGATTGGTGAACTGGGAAATGTTGGTGGTAATAATGTAAACGAGATTACACATTACAGAAAGCATATTAGAAAAAATAAAAAGAGTTGGTCAAGAGTGGAGAATCGAAAAAAATTGTGATTGTTGTTTCAGACAATGCTGCGAACATTGTAAATGCTGTAGGGTTGAGAAATTGTAGGAATTTCGGCTGTTTCGCCCTACATTAAATCTGGTCAAGCAAAAGGCTTTAAAAAATAATTCAGATTGAAGTGATGCAGAAGAATATGAAAGAGACCGTCGATTTTTAAGAGGAGTACAGTTGCTATTCAGTCACTGGAAATTGTAACAATCATATGAATCTGATTGTCACTTGGAACTGTCAATCAATTGAATCTTTTCCCGCTTATTTTTTTCCACCTTGCCCTTTAAAATTTTTAACCTTTTCGAATGCTTACTACATGTGCTCTGCTGAGAACGGCAACCTGTTAAAATAGATAAAATAATCATTATGTAAAAATTGTTTTATTGACCCGTGTAGTTCATCCTGATGCACATACCCAAATGGTTCAGCCAATTGGCGAACAAAATGTAGCTTGGAGAGGACGTCAGCGAGGGCTTGGACCCACGAAGGTTCCTCAAAATTTAGGAAATCCAAGAGGTGGAGATGACCAAACATCAGGAGAAAATGAGGAAGACGAACCAATTTTACATAAGGCGAAAAAGAACCGCCCAAATGTCCTAAAGTTGCGAGCAAAACGTACCCTTCTAATTCCCCGGAAAGGTTAGGCACAAAAAGAAATGCCCTTGAGCTGAGAAACCTGCCGTGACTTCCACCAACAGCTGTGCAGCATTCAAAAACTTTAAATCCACCACCATCTACCCAGCATACGAAAACCGTAAATCGGAAACGAATATTTCAAGAATCACCAATACCCTCATCAGAACTTCAAGATCCTGATTAATTTTCAATTAATGAGAATGGAACAGATTCGTGAGGCGGATTCCATTAAGTCGATTGTTCACCCTACTGTACAGCAGTCCACACCCATTCTTTTACGCTAGCAACCCGCAAGTGTAGCCAATAGTCACACTGAGAAGTGCTGTGACAGTAGCTACCGCAACAGCACCGGCTGCAAACAGGGACAAATGAATTCTGGTTTCTTATGGTAAGAGTATACACGTTATACTAGCCATCACATACTAATGAAATTGGGATACGTGTTGACCGGTGTGCTACAATTATTTGAAAAATGTTTGGGAGGAGGTATTAACAAGTTGGGTATGTGTAAGAACTACGATGTTACTATACTTCAAGTTGCTATTGGTGTTAGGTACTAGTTTCGTAAAATAAGGCTGTTGATTTTTTTTACGTATTTGGCCGGTAATGTCATATTTTATATCTCTTGAAGATATGATTTTCCAATTATGATCACTAGATTTTTATGTATTACAGAATTATTCTGGCCGTGACGATGTAACACATTCAGAGATATATTTATTGTTTTGTAATAATGTGTCTTCCATCTTCGAAGCGTGTAAATGTTCGGAAACTACCAATATGTATGTTTGTATGACTTTGTTTGTATGACGTTGTGAGTAAAGATAGAAATCATTTACAACATGAAACGTAGAAATCAATTACAACGATTTTTCGGATCAAAATCAATTCTGCTTTTGAATAATGTTGTGACAAAGGTATTCAAATTAGAACGGAGAGAAATTTATTGTTATTTTATGACACTGGAAAATACATCGAAAAGTGATTTGATTTTTTCTGAATCTGGTACTTTCTTTTGCTAAAAAAAGTTGTCACTTTCATGTTCTAACGCTGAGTTAACAATTTCCTTGTTTACAAAATGTTATGTCATTTGAAGTTAAAATATATCAGTATTGATGATCTGTACAATGAATGTTATATTGTAAGACCTGTAATCAAAGACCTAGAAAAGCAATAGCTTATTAAGAGAACTGCCGAGTCGTACAGTTATATCGAAATAGTCATTAATGTTTTGAAACAAAAGCGCGAAAATTCAGAATCTTGTTTAACGAAAATCTTTGATGCCCGACATGCACAATGTTGAGGCATGCTAAACCAAGGGCAGTTAAGAGACAAACATCGCGAGATAACTATGATACACAATCACCAAATGAATACTTTCGTGTTTCATTTTTTATTCCTGTTTTAGACTATCTTGTAAACGACCTAAACAAAATATTTGGAAAGGAACAGTTTCTCTGCAATATTTTATTCCCAGTGTGTGACAAAATCACAACATTTAAGGATGTTGAAGAAGTGGTGACGTTTTATTTAGAATATTTGGAAGATTCAATTGAAGCTGTCGAAGGAGAGTTCCATATGTGGAAAGAACATTGGAGAAACAAAACAGAAATACCTACCAATACAATTTTATTAACGCTTGTTCAACAAATGTCATTAACTCCCCTTTCTTTCTCTTCCACAGGAAGCCCTGAAAAGATACTGAGTTGGGTGTAAGTTGGGGAGGTAATAATTGTGTCCATAAGTGATTAGATAATAGTTTGTGTTTCATTTTATTATAATGTGATACATGTAGTTTGTATTTTAATATTTTATAAATATCTAAAATATATAATATTTTAAAATATATTCTATTTATCCCGGAAGGCTTTTTTCGGGACAGTGGACACACACCTTTCAAATCGGCACTGTCTCGGTCAAGTCTGGTCAGGTTAAATTTGATGAGTTGCAAGACAGGTTTTTCAAAGCATCGTCTGACGGTCGTGTTGTTTACTTCTTTTGTTCTTCCAACGCTCCAAGCATCAACGATTACGTCGTCGAATCGTACATCGGATTGTAATAACTAATAAGAGTATCTGTATGTCATGGCAGGATGTATGGAGCAGGAAACAAAGTAACCCCGCTCGAAAGTTTTTCAAGTATGACATGTTTATGTTGGATTTGATGGATGTTAGTTATCTTTCATTTTTTGAAAAAGATTTATTTTAGATGTGTGATATAAAGAAAGCCAGTAAAAAATAATATAAAATTTTTATTAATCATTCTGAAACAAGTTTTTAAACCGCTGTAAACCGATTTTAATCATAATCTATTTCAAAAGAACATTGATACTCTGAACATAAACTATGCATACAACTTGAATGTTGTCAAAGAAAACTATGCATCATATTCATTTCGTTTCATTTGTTGTCCATACTGATATGTTTTTTAAGATAATTTTCAAATGGAAGTCTCCCAACTAATCAATTGTATCTCAGATTATCTTTTTGGTGATTTCAATTTCAGTAATTATATGGTTATCTTGTTTGTATTTAGCTTTAACTTATCATTATATATTTTCCTTTTTATTAAAAACCCAAACATTCAGGGGGAAATACTTGTGCTTAACTAAGATTGCCCCCCCCCCTCCATATGATATGTGACGTATTAAGTTACTTCTTTTTACTGTGTTATATGAAAGAAAATTACCATTCATTATTGTTATATTTCATAAAAAAATTTATTGGATAAATTCTATAGAAATTTAAATGTCACTGGCTCCCATGTTCCTTTTTTCTTTGCCGATATTAAATGTGAGAGAAATTTTATATTTGTTTATCATGTTAAATATAATAATAATATTAAATATAATAATAATAAAACATAAAGCAATTTCATTTTTATTTTTAGATGATGTCAAAGTAAAAAAAACAACGGACATCTGTGGAGAGAAAAATGACTGAGGAAATCGAAAACGCATTCGATGAAGAAGGGGATTTACTAGTTGGAAATTTAGTAGAAATCCAGTATGAAGGTGACGACAACGATTGCAGCAAATTGCTCGAAGATGATGATGGTGGTGATGCTATGTTAGTATCCATAAATCTAGAGAACGCCATGCTGTTACAAGGATTAGAAAACTGCTCTGTATCTCTTACACCATAGAAAAAACATCAGAAACGTTTACCTATTTTAAATATAGATGACTACGGATAGAATTATTAACAAATTATGTAAAGAGTTTTCATTTGTGTAGCCCTGTATAATAGAGATTTGATGATCGAAGCAAATTGATATAATTAATTAACGAGGAATACTGTTAATATATTTTTCAATGTAATTTACAATACCAGAACAATCACATTCTTTATGTATGAGTTTCTTTTAAAAGTTATCTGAAGTAAAAAATAAAATTTCAAATTTTCTTTTACTGTAATGAACAAAATGGATACAGAGTCGTCTAGTAAAGACTCATTAGCATTGTAACATTAAAATTCTTTTATCCCCTGTTCAGTATGAAACCCATATTGACTCAGGTGAAACTAGACTTCCAATTAAAATGAAAGTATATAATAACCCATAATAAAAATGATGACGAAAAATGAAACCGAATGAAAACAACAATGTTATTATTTCAGTCTTTTCACATACTTAAGTTTTGGAAAAATAATTCTTTTACCAGTGAATTATTTGTCATACCAATTCATATTTTTCATTACAATAACACAATATTTGTGGACATTGATTTGTAATTTATGCTTATGTTTCAACAGTCGATAATCCACACGAGATAATCAAAAATTATTCTGGATCATGGAATTTTAACGAACAAGCAAAGCGGGGACGAAAACTTATTCAATATTTGCGGGTTAACTGTGTAGTTTACTGCATTTTATTATTATATTTTAATTTCCCTATTCCTTTTGCCTACGGCGGGGGCCCCCAAAAATAGGGGAGGAGGGAGCTGGGTAAATAAATGACATATTTTTGCAGCAAAAAAAAAAATTAGAATTTGAAACATACAGCTTCTTTAAGATGTTTTCTAAGTCTCCTGCTTAGAGGTAAAGAAATATTATGCTGGTTCTAACAACGACGTTACTGAGCTAAACATGTTTTCAAGTGTCCGGTTCCGAGGTTTTGGAGCCAGGGATCCGATATAGTTCGCTGATATATGATTATCTGTACGAGCATTAATATTTGCAACCTATTATATCCTACGCAAGACCGAATATAAGGGGAATGGGGTTCCTTAAAATCCACACTAGAAATGTATATTTTGCGCTAAAAATTGTAAACATTTCATCCCCCGCTTCGATCGCGGACATTTTCCTGAGCAAAACTCCCTCCGAATTTTTTTTTCCTATATACGGCCATCAAGCAATACTAATAAAACATACACAACCCTTGTGAAACCCAATTTCATAATTTTCTTATACTATAATGATCAATCGTTAAAGTTTCGTCTAGTAAAGACTCATCAGGCATACTTTTTATAATAAAAATTATAACTGTATGCGACTCCAACCACCTAT